>PVJX010003349.1:0-110405 GCA_004027295.1 Dolichotis patagonum
CTCTATGCATGGCTTTATACTATTGTGTTATGTTTGATATTATTGTATTTGAAACTATGCTCAACTATAGCAGAGTAAGAGATATGGTGTTAGCTACTGTTGATGTCCAGTTGACTTAATGTAAAGTATTGTGTTGCCTATGTTGTCCTGTTCTGATCTGCTCTGTACTGCCCCCTTTTGTTTTATTCTCTTTCAAATTTAAAAAAAAGCTAAATATCATTACATATAGATATAGATAGCAATAAAGATCTACCCCAGTGTTAATATGAAAAAAAAAAAGAAATGCAAAAACCTCATGAACCCATGGAAATTGAATAATACACTCCTGAACAAGCAATGGGTCACAGAAGAAATTAAACAATATCTACAAGCAAATGAAAATACAAATACACCTTACTGTAACTTGTGGAATACAATGAAAGCAGTCCTCAGAGGGAAATTTATTGTGGTGAATTCCCACATCACAAAAACAGAACGAACACAAATAAACAACCTGATGCTACACCTTAAACATCTAGAAAAAGAAGAGTAAGTCAAGCCTAAAGGCAAAAAAAGGGAGGAAATTATAAAGATCAGAGCAGAAATTAACACAATGGAGACTAAGAAAATAATACAAAGAATTAACGAATCAAAGAGTTGGTTCTTTGAAAGAGCAAATAAAATCGATAAAGTCCTAACCAACCTTGTTTTAAAAAGGAGAGAAAAAACTCAAATTTAGGTAATAAGGAATGAAAAGGGCAAAATCACCACAGTCACTGTGGAAATATAGAAAATCAATGCCTACTTTGAAAATCTTTACTCTCATGGGTTTGATAACACAGAAGATATGGACAGATTCCTAAAAACATATAAATTATCAAAGCTGGATCAAGAAGATGTAAAACTGCTGAATAACCTAATTTCACTTAATGGAAATGAAAATGTAATTTAAATCTTACCAACAAAGAAAAGCCCAGGTCCTGATGGATTCACTGCTGAATTCTACAAGAAATTGAAGGAAGACTTAATTCCAACACTCCTCAAACTCTTCAGTGAAATTGAAAGGCAAGCAATTCTCCCTAAGTCATTGCTGGAAGCAATTATTACCCTAATACCAAAACCAGAGAAAGACCTAACCAAGAAAGAGAACTACAGACCAATCTCTCTAATGAATATAGATGCAAAAATTCTCAATAAAATACTGGCAAACAGAATGCAGCAAAACATCAAGAAGATTATACACCACAAACAAGTGGGATTCATCCCAGGAATGCAAGGATGGTCCAACATACACAAATCAATGAATGTAATGCACCATATCAATACAGCAAAGGTAAGACTAACATTATCATTTCAATAAGTGCAGAAAAAGCTTTTGATAAAGTGCAACACTCATTCATGATAAAAAATCCTATGGAAAATTGGAATAGATGGTATTTACCTCAATCTGATAAAAACCATCTATTACAAACCAACTGCCAGCATCATGTTAAATGGTCAAAACTGAAATATTTTACTTTACAATCATGAAGAAGACAAGGATGTCTATTATCATCACTCCTATTCAATATGGTGCTAGAAATACTAGTCAGAGAAATTAGACAAGAGAAAGAAATAAAAGGAATAAGGACAGGCAAAAAAGAAGTTAAATTATCATTATTTGCAGGTGGTATGATACTCTACATAGAAGACCCCCAAAACTCCATTTAAAGACTTCTAGGTATACAGATTCTATAATATAGCAGGATACAAAGCCAACATTCGAAAATAAGCATTCCTCTACACAAACAACAAACTCACTGAGAGAGAAACAAGAGAAGCCACACCCTTCACAATAGCATCCCCAAAAATGAAATACTTAGGAATCAATCTAACAAAAGGAGTAAAAGATCTATTCAATGAAAATTACAATACTCTGAAAAAAGAAATTGAAGAGGATCTCAGAAAATGGAAACACATTCTTTGTTCATGGATAGGAAGGACAAACATTGTGAAAGTAGCCATTTTCTTTTTTAAAAAAAATTATTTAAAGAGAAAAAACACAACAAAACAAAACTGAAAAAAGGGTAGCAACACTACAGAATTCCAAAGAGAAAAAGAAAAGAACAAAAAAAAAAAACCTCACTAAGAAATCACTACTTGATAAGTTACATACTGTCATCTTGGAAATAGTTGTTCAAGTTACAAAATTAAAGCATACAAAGTAGACATTCAAACAGTGAGACTGTTAATAGTTCTGCTCAACAATCTAACAAAAACAGTAATATGGTCATCTATCTTACACACTTAAACATACATGCAGTTGTATCCTTTAGAGCACTTTCTTTTCCTCTCTTTTTTACAGTAGCAATTACACATTTTGGGTTTTATTACTCCTACAGTTCTTATTAATTTTTATACTACAGACACAATGTGACATTTATAAATATGATTCTTATTTATTTCACTAATGAAGATAGTCTCAAGTTGTCTCCATTTACCTATGAAGGCCTCAAGATCATCCTTCTTCATAGCTGAGTAATATTCCTTTGTATAAAAATACTACATCTTTTTCATCCACTATGCAGTTGATGGGCATTTTGGTTGTTTCTAAGATGTAGCTACTACAAATTGTGCTGCTATGAACATGGGTGCACATACATTCCTGTGATACGAACTTTTCAGTTTTTCTGGGAAAATACCCAGGAGGGGAATAGCTGGGTTGAATAGAACTTCCAATCCTAGTCGCCTGAGAATTCTCCATATTGATTTCCATAGTGGCTGCACCAGCCTACACTCCCACCAACAGTGGAGCAGTGTTTCCTTTTTCCCCCGAAGCCTCGCCAACATTTGTTATCAGTTGATTTCTTGATGGCAGCTATTCTTTCCAGTGTGAGATGATATCTCAATGTTGTTTTAATTTGCATTACTCAAATGACCAGTGATGGTGGACATTTCTTCATGTATTTATTTGACATTTGCATATCTTCATCTGAGATCTGTGTGTTCATTTCAGGTGCCCATTTTTGGAGAGGGTCTTTGAATCTGGGGGCTTCGTGTTTTTCAATTCTTTATATGTTCCTGATATAAGTCCTTTGTCTGAGGGGTTGCTCAGACAAAGGACTTACATCTTTCCTATTCTTTTCACTCTGATGGTGATTTCTTTTGAAGTGCAGAAACTTTTCAATAATATGAGATCCCAGTTGTTGATTCTCTGAAGTGTTTCCCATGCAGTTTGCATTTTGTTCATGAATTTTCTGTCTACCCCTATGTTTCCAAGACTTCTACCTACCTTACCTTCTGGGTAGATTTAGTGTTCTGTTTTAATGTTTAGGTCTTTGAGCCATTTAGACTTAAGTTTTGCACATGGTGATAGGCATGGATCTAGTTTCAGTCTTCTGCATGTGGAGAGCTAATTTTTCCAACACCATTTTTTAAAGAGGCTATCCTTCTTCCATTGAACATGTTAAGCTCCTTTGTCAAGTATCAGGTGGCTGAGTGTCTTTGTACTTATACTTGCAGCTTCTAATCTGTTCCATTGAGCCTCAGGTCTATTTCTTTGCCAGTACCATGCTGATTTATCTCTGTGGCTTTGTAGTACAGTTTCAAGTCAGGAATTGAGATACCTCCTGTTGCCTTTATTGCCCAGAATTGCCTTTGCTATTCTAGGTTTCTTCTGTTTCTAAATGAATTTTAAGAGTGTTTTCTCTAGATCTGTGAGGTATGTCAATGGTATTTTGATTGGGATTGCATTATGGCAGCCATTCCTGATTTCCTATCATCTTGTTGTGAGGTCTAGTAATGCTTTTATTCTTTGTTTTGATTGGTTTTAGTCTGTTTTGTATTATTTAATTTCAATATGTGTGAAGGTATGGACAGCTATTTTGAAGAGAACAAGAGACATTATGGTAGCCATTGTTGACTTTCCTATCATCTGGTTTTGAAGGCCTGTAATGCTTTCATTCTTTTGTTTTGATTGATTGATTGATTGATTGATTTGATTTAATACTATTCTGTCTTGTTTTAATTCATTAAGCATGAAGACATGGACAACTATTTCAAAGAAAACAAAAGATATTATAGTAGCCACCAGTGATTTCCTGTTGTCCAAAATAAAAAAATTTTTAAAGTTCCTTAGTGAAAAGTGTAGAATAAAAATTGAAAATTGAGGTCTTCTATAAAGTTTATTTAATCTTTACTTTCCCATTTATAAATGACAACAATTAAACTGATCATTTACGTGGTGTGACACTCAAAAGGAAGGAGTCAGTATCAAAATGTGACAAGGAAATAATTTAAATTTGGCCTTTCATTTCAACAGAATTGCTCCTTCTCTGTCAACAATCAATCAAGAATTTACTGGTATCACTTTCTGTCCTAAGATGAGAAATAAACTTGAAGTCAGAACACTTGGGCTCAAATTTGGAATTCATGGCTATATGACAACATTCAAGAAAAACCATGGATAGCTGCTTTTTTATTTTTATAAGTGGAGTGCTAATTGCTACCTCTTCAGTTTAAAGATAAGATTTATCTAGTATGAGTCCTGGTGCATATTTGATTCAGGGCCCTGTGTTAGTCCCTAGGAATGTAAAGGGTCAAAAAGAGATGGAGTGGTGACTTTGCAAAACAACTGCCATAATTTAAAAATCCAAGCATTTTTATGTTAATACCCATAGGACTCAGTGATATAAACTCAGTTCAAGGGAATTAAAGTTCTGAGATGGGTATGGAAGGAACCCAAGGCTCTGGATTTGGTTCAGGGGAAGCCTTACGGTATATCAAACTATTCAGAATACTATACAGAACCAGGAATACATTTGATTTGTAAGGCAGGCATAATAACAGATAACCCTTTGACACCAAAAAGACTTATTCCATCACTGTATCCTTCCCTTCATTATGTCTTCCCTCTTACTCTTCTTTTCTTTTCTTTTTTTTTTTGCGTGTGTGGCACCGGGGATTGAACTCATGACCTCGTGCTTGCCAGGCAGCCACTTAAGCCAATGAGTTAAATCCCCTTCTTCCCTTCTCTTCTTTTGTTCTTGAATCAGAGCTGAATGAGAGCTAGAACAATGAGTGGATATCCCTATAAATACAATCCTGTGGTCATAGACCAATTTCCTAGTCCTAAAAATCCATTCCTTTATTTCTATGCCAGGTTTTTGTAAATTATAGAGTTACAAAGAGACACTTTAGTTTCCTCTTAGGAATAATCTGACATAGTCTTTGAGATTAGAATTAAAAATGATTATAGTAAGAGACAGGCGGATCAAAATATTTTTAAAACATTTGAATACAAATTAGAACTATATTGAGATACCACTTTACCCTAGAAAGAAAACATCAAAAAATCTAGTAACAAAAACTGATGAGGATATGGGGAAAAAGGAACGC
Organism: Dolichotis patagonum; assembly: GCA_004027295.1. NCBI lineage: Eukaryota > Metazoa > Chordata > Mammalia > Rodentia > Caviidae > Dolichotis > Dolichotis patagonum. The sequence continues at coordinate 5,356 of PVJX010003349.1, forward strand.
TTCCACATTGTTAATGGGAATGTATACTAGTACAACCATTATGGAAACCACTGTGGAGGTTATTTAAAAATCTAAAAATAGAAATTCCAAGGCTGGCGCCCTTCTTGATATCCGCCCAAAGGAGTTTTAAAAAAAACTGTATTACAGGTATACGTGCATGCCTATGTTTAATGGTTTGTGTTTGGTTGTCTCCCTAAAGCCTCATGAGGTCGTGGGGGGAGCAGGCCTTTTGAAGGCGGCTGAGTATTGCATCTGTGATTGGTTCATTGTCTAGTGCTGGGGTTGGTGGGGTGCTGCCCCCACCTACGGGCAGGGAGCCAGCATACAATGTTAGGTAGATAAGGAAGCCTGCTTTTCCCTTTTGCCGTATTGCTCTTGTCACTTGTGGACACCATGTATAATTGCCCATTAGCCACTTCAACCTGTCTTGGAGCCAGCTGAGTATGGACTGAAACCTCCACAAACTGTGAGCTAAATAAACCTTTCTTTCCTTCATTTTGGGTGTTGGATATTTTGTCCCAGGAATCAGAGAAAAGTAACCAAGACACCATGTTTATAGTAGCACAACTTATAATAGATCTTGGAAATAGTATATGGCCCATGAAGTACTACTTTGCCATGAGGCAATATAAACTTGAGGCATCTGTAGGTAAATGGATACAATTTGAGAACATAATGGTAAGTGAAATAATTCAGACATACAAGATTGAATATCACATATGAGGAATTTCTCATATGAGAAATTTAGAGAATGAATACATGCATAAGACAGAGCGACAGAGACAAAGGGCACAAAACAGAAGATAGATATATAAAAGTAGGGAGAAGCTCAAATAATTTCTCATTACTTATTCTGTTGCTTCAAAGTTATTTTGATATATATGTTAAATTTTTTTCATTTACACTACTAGTTTCTCTTAGTTCATTGAAAAGAAAATTTTGTGCTATTGTTTCTTTGCGAGAGAGAATCAAATTTTTGAGGTCTTATACCCAGAGAAACTAATTTGAAGATGATACACAGTATATTTATTATTGTTATTCTCTTTTTTGTCATGAAATTTTGTTTTTTTATAAGATGAAAAAATTATAAAACATTTGACCTACATAGAAATAGCTTTTTCTGTATGATAAAGTATAGACAGGAACTCCTAAAGCTTCAAATGTTAAAATGTAAAATGGTATTAGATTATTTTATTATTTTTAATAAGCAAACAGATTTTTAGGTATGATGGAATAACTTGTAGCAGACCAATGTAACAGTGCTATTCTTGAAGATATCCTTGACGGTTACTCCCTTTGCCCTTTCTCCCAAGGTTGTTGTCCCTTTCTAATCCTTTTACAGCCCCTTCTTTTGCCTAGTATTCTAAATTCTAAAGAGAATCCCCAAGGAAATGGTTTTAAATAATCTTTTTTTAGATATACAGAATCAAAAATATCTGATGACCTTTGTAATACTCCTCCTTAGACTTTAGTACTAATATATATCATATAAATTGTTGCAAGGTGTAGCTTGCAGAAAAGTAGTATTTCTGTTGTAAGAAAGTACAGTAACTAAAAAAAAAAGTACAGGAACTAACAACAAGTAGTAGAAGTGGAGGTCTATTATGATGCTGTGGCCAGAGGACAAAAAGTGTCACATGGGCTGAACAAGGAACAACCTGGTCAGCAAGTAGCTTTTGAGCCTATTGTATTTCATATTGTTTCTCTTTCTATAGAAAAAACCTTTGTGTTTCTAAGTTCAATGAAATGGAACTTTGAGGAGATGGCTCCTCTCTATTCTTTAAGGATAAGCCTTGAATAAACCTGACTCCTTCCCACCAATTCTCATTTTCTGAATATTGGCCTTTGAGTAGTGGGCAGCCTAGCCTTAGTCTAGTAACCCTATACCCTCCTAAGAACAATTAGAAAAATCAGAACCAAAAATTTTAATAGATTAACAGAATAACCCTGCTTGAAATTATCAGAGTCTTACTGATTCTTCCAGGACTTGGAGAGACATGATCTGGAAGAGAAATAAAGCTCATTGAGGTGAATAAAAAAGTTCTGCACACCACATATTGTTGGTGGTAGAAGAGAGGTACAAAAGCTTGACAAGTTTTCAGGGCTGGAGAAACAAAAACTGGAGTTTGGTGATACTAAAAAAGCAGAAATTTAAGCAGTCAAGACTGCTGAGACAAGAGGGGGATAGAAGAAAACCTGTTGGCATATACCAGTGTTAAACTGTAGTGGACAAGTGGCAAGAAGCCACACAGAAAATGGTGGAAATCACATAGCGTTTTCTGCAGATTCTCTGTGGTGGGGAGATAAAAATTAGAATCTAGGTCACATCTAGAAGAAGTACTGCTTAAATGTTCTACATTCTGTCAGAATGCATAGAAAGATACCTAAAATAATGGGTATAAAAAGGTATAGCCTGAACCCTATAAAAAATGCATTGTTGCCATAAATCTATAAAGTTCCTGAATAAAAATTCCTTTACTCTACATACCTTCAAAAACACTGCCTGAATCTCTTTGGAGTTAACTATCATCACTTAGTGCTACTACATGAGATTTTCACTGCTGGGATAAAAGAACTGACACCAACAACTAAAGGGAGGAGAGATTTAAGTTGGCTCACAGTTTTAGAGGTTTCAGTCTGTTCATGCTGACACTATGGTAAAAGGGTGTGATGGAGCAAAGCAAGAGCACAGGGGAAAGAATGGCATTGAGAGCTATCCCCTCCAAAGGCACATCATTAGTTACCCAGGTCCAATTGGGTCCCACTTCCTAATAGTATATTCAGCTATACATAGTATAATACATTAGCACTACTATAATGAAATCACCTGTCTAGGAGTTTCTTAATCTAGTCAAGTTGACAACTATGATTAACCATCACAACCCTATACTTTTTCATGTAAAAATGGCTAGAATTTATTAGAAAATTAAAGACTCACCAAGAACAGGAGTAAGAGGAAAACACAATATAAACAGTCCTCCAAGTGAATAAAATTGGAAATAGACTTTATAATAACTATGATTAACATGTCTAATAAAACAGAGAACAGAATGCAGAACAAATCTTCAAAAACAGAGAGATAAATTATCTCTCTGAAAAATATAGTAGGCTAAAACTAAGAAAGCATGTAACAGATTTATGAGCAGAATCAATATGGCTGAAGAGAAGATTAATAAACTGGAATGTGGTTGAGTACAAAATATCTAAACTGAGTCAAGCACACAGTTGATGCAAAAAGAAAGAAAAACATGTGGATCATAGGAAAAAGAACCAATATACATATATTTGGAGTACCAAGGAGGAGACAGTGAAGAAAAAACAAGAAAGTTTGAAGATACAATAACTGCAAAATTTCCAATTTGATTAAAGAGATCAAGTCACAGATTCAAGAGGAATTTTAAACCTTATGTGGGGAGACAAAATCATGACACACAATCATGACACAGTAAAGTAAAATGTTAAAAATCAAAGACAGAGTGAACATTTTAAACACAGACAAATAAAAGGACACATCATCTTCAAAGAAGTATCCATGACTGACACCTGACTCTTAAGAAAATTATGTGTAACAGAAGCCAGTGGAACTATGCTTTGAAATGCAAAAAAATATATAGGTAGCAATTTAGAATTTAATACCCAAGAAAAACATCCTTTAATAGTTAAGATCGACCAAATACATTTCATATAGAAATAAAAAAAAAAAAGTAAAAGAAGCCCACATGGTCATCCACTTTCTCCAACCATGTTCCACTAATAAAGGGCAAATGCATGGTAAATGAACAGTTGGATCTGACCAAGGATGGGGTTGTCTTTAATAGAGAGAAAGAAGAATAAGGGAACAGAGGATGTATGACCATGTACAGTAGGGAAGGGAGGACATAAGAAGGACAGAGGTTAAAAAAAAGAGGTTGTTTCATTATTCTGCTTCAGTGTTAGCTCCAATAGATACTGTCATTAACTACAATTGCTTATCTTCCTAACATGTTTATCTTCCTTTAAAACTCCTTAAAATTCCTCAATTCTTTCCCTTTTAGATAATTTCCTTCCCCAAACTTCAGCAAGATTTAACTGGTAAATAAAATTTTTATGCACTTATGAGGTAAAAAAAAAAAAAGACATTTCAAAGCAAAAGTACTGAAATAATTCATCACTAACCTACCATGAAGAAATATTAAAAAGTGTGAAAAGCAATAAAAGGGTAAATCAATACCTTGTTAAGTAAATACTGTCTATATTAAAAATATTAATGTTCTTTAGATATAAAATACTTTGAAGTTAAAACGCAAAATAGCAATAATGTAAAGATAAGAATAGAATAAGTTAAAGTAGTATAAAGTCCAGCATTTTATAGGCTCTGTTAGCTATATTAGACTTTTTTTATTTTAAAGAAAAAAAAAGACACAATGGAAGCAGTCCTAAGAGGGAAGCTTTGTGCAATTAATGCTCACATAAGAAAAATAGAGAAAGCTCAAACAAATAACCTAATAACGAACCTCAAGATCCTTGAAAAACAACAACAATCCAAACTCAAATTCAATTTAAGGTGGAAACTCTTAAAGATCAGAGCAGAAATTAATAACTTTGAGATTTAAAAAAATATAAAGAATCAACAAATCAAAGAGCTGGTTACTGGAAAGAATAAACAAAATGGATAACTATTAACCAAACTTACCAAAAGAAAGAGAGAAAAGACAATTAGAAATGAAAAGGCAAAATCACAACAGACACAGTTGAAATTCAGAAGATAGTAACTATTATGAAACATTATATTTCAAGAAATGGGAAAATCTTGAAGAAATGTATAAAATCTTAGATTCATACAAATTACCAAAGCTAAACCAAAAAGACATATAAATTATGAAAAATAAATAATAAAATAGAGGGAAAATTTTAAAAAAACTGAAAACTAAGAAAAGCCCTAAAACCAAGGGATTCACGGCTAAACTCTGTAAGACTATTAAGGATACTGGAGCAAAATACTCTTCAATTAAAATGAAAGGGAAAAGTGCCTCCAAACTCATTCGGGAAGCCAGCTTCACTCTGATCCCAAAACCAGACAAAAATCCAACTAAAAAAGAAAAACTTCAGCCCAATCTCCCTAATGAACATAGGTACAAAATTTCTCAATGTGACACTGGCAAATAGAATATAACAAATCATTAAAAATCAAGTTGTTTGCAAGGATGGTTCAACATGCATAAATTAATAAATGAATTATACCATATAAACAAAAGCAAGGACAAAAACCACACAATCATATCAACATATTGAGAAAAAGCTTTTGATAAACCCAACACCCCTTTATGATAACAAAGAAAAACCCTTAAGAAAGTAAGTACAGAAGAACTTTACTTGAATCTGATAAAAGATAATCATGAGAAACTAATGGCCAACAACATATTAAGTGGGGAAAAATCAAAGTTTTCTCTCTTAAAGCCAGAACAAGACAAGGAAACCCACTATCACCCCTTCTGTTGAAAGTCATACTCAAAACATAATCCAGAGAAATAGGCAAAGGAAAGCATAAAAGGGATATGTGTAAGAAGTGAAGAAGTCCACAAGTACACTTATCATTATGTGAGGATGACATGCTCCTCTGCATAGAAGACATAAAATATTCAGCAAAAGACTCTAAGAATTAATACTCTTAGAATTAATACATTTAGCAATGTAGCACAGTTCAAAACCAACACACCAAAATGGATAGCATTCCTGTACACCAGTAATGAACTCATTGAGAAAGTAACATCATTCACAACAGCAGAAAGAAAAATTAAACACTTGGGTAGGAATTAACCTACCCAAGGAAATGAAAAAAACCTCTACAATGAAAATTACAGTACTCTAATAGAGATTCAAGAGAACATCAGAAGATTGTAAAATGTCCCATGTTTCTGTACAGGCAGAAGGAAAAATGTCAAAATATGATATTTCCATAACTGATAATACAGACAATGCAATTACAATCAAAATACCTACAGCATCCCTCACAGAACTACAGAAAACAATCCTAAAATTTATATGTAACCAGAAGAGATCTAGAGTAGCAAAAGCAATTCTGAGGAACAGCAGCAAAGCAGGAGGCATTACAATACCTGACGTCAAGCTATACTACAAAGCTACTATGATAAAAATGGTATGGTACTGACATAAAAACAGGTATGCATATCAATAGAACAGAATAGAGGATGGAAAAATATCCCCAGACACATTCAGCTATTTGATCTTTGACATAGGAATCACAAATAAGAGGAAAGATAACCTCCTTAGAAAATGGTGCTAGGAAATTGGCTATTCATATGCAGAAGACTGAAGCTGGACCCATATATCTCACCATGTGCTACACTAAAATCAAAATATATCAATGATCTAAATATTAAAACAGACACACTTAAGCTACTGGAAAATAAAAATGTCATGTACATGTGCCAATTACCCACAATGAATGTAATCACTGTATGTCACAAATGAGCTAAAATAATAGTAATAATAATACAGTCATATAAGATAAATAAATGAATCTGATGCTGTAAAAATAAAGACATGTGGAAGAAGGAGGAATTGAAATCTGTTATGCATATGCACCAATCCCCTACAGTGAATGTAATCATTGTGTATTGCAATCTTGTACTAATAAAAGTAAAAAGATAACAGTAACAATGAAAATGGGATTAACGAATCTAGAGCTGGAGGGGGAGGTAAGTGGGGAGGGACAGGAGAATAAAAAGAAATAACATATGTTAACTACATGTACTTAGTCTCTAAGATAAATATAAGTATCATATATTGCAAAAGTACTAATTAATAAAGTGTCAATGCCTTAAACACACACTTGGAAAAGTTATATTAGACTATTAAGCAAAGGATGGTTGATGTAGAGTTTAGAATAACCACCAAAAAAATAAAAGACTATGTAACTAACAAGTTAATAAAGAAGAAAACTAGAATGACATAATTACTTTTTGAAAAGGCAAAGGAGGAAAAAAGCAAAAGAAGATGGCAAAAAAAGAAAAAATATATATATACAAATCTTAGTAAAACTTGCTAATTTAAATGAATGCTAATTAAACAATTACAGTCCTCCACTCTACCAGCTGAGCTATCGAAAGGTGCACTAATTAAACAATTACAAAGCAGATTTTTAGAATAAAGAAACTACATACTACTCACTACAGCATACTTCAAAGATAAAACTCTTGTAAAATTGAAAATGATTTTAAAATATATACTATACAAATATCATCTATAAAATAGATGGTAGTGTGTAGTAATGTCAGTTGAAATAGACTTTAAGAAAAGAAGCATTAAAGCAGGACATTTTACAATGTTAAAAAGAGCTGACCTACCAAGAAGCTAAATTGATCTTGAATTTATTTCTACCTAGTAACATAATTTGACTATATTGTAAAGTGTAGGAATAATGAGAAATACAATTTTATTATCAAAATTGGAGAGCTAGGGATCTTTCTCAATAGTTAACTATTTGAATAATAATAAAAATCAATAGAAAATAAAGATTTGTCCATTGTGATTAGCAAATCTGATTTAATTTGTTTAAAAAACATTACACCCAATAACATCAGAAAACATCTTTTAAAGGTTATATAGGACATTCATCACAACTTATCATATATTAAACTAAAAGGCAACTCTAAAAAAATTTGAAAGGCTTATAATCATTCTGTAATATTCTCTGTAATATTCCCTATAATATTCCCTGAGTCAAATTAGAAATTAGTAACAGAGAGATATCTAGGAGTAGTTCTGGTTCCTAGTTCCAAATGTCAGGAGCTTGGAAGTCATCACTCCATTCTAATTAGAAGTAAAACAAAACCTGAAAAATCAGCAATTCTTCCTAGCTCTGTAAGAGAAATAAGGTCAAGGTTAATCTGTATCTCCTGTTCCTCACATGACTGGAGAGAGAGGTAGAGAGAATCACAACATATTGGAACAGAAACCTCTACAGGAACGATGCTGGGGTAGGAAACTACGAATGTAATTAAAGAATTACTGGACGCTAGGATAAAAAAGCCTATTAAGAGTTAAAAACTCCAGGAACAGTCAATTATAAGTTTACAGAGTTTAACATTAGGACCTCAACCAGATTCTTACAATAAATGTAAGAAAAATCCTCCCATAATTCCAGCAAGGTGTACGTTGAGGGGGGCTTGGAGCAGTGGTTGGTTAATGAACCATTTTTAAATACTCCACAGTATTCTGTATTCCTCAAGAAGTTCTGGCCTCAGAAGAAACTAGTTAACGAGAGTCTAATACACTGGGATTTTTCAGAGCACAACTGACCTGGCAGAAGGGAAATACCCAAACCTAGCCAGCTCTAGAGGCATGTGGAAAGACATTGTAAGCAACTTTATGCTCATAAGTTTGATAACTTAGATAAAATGGACCAATTATTGAAAGATACAATCTGCTAAAACTCACACAAAAAGAAATTGACAATCTAAAAAGACCTATGTACTACAGAAATGAAATCAATAATTAATTAACCTTGCAAAACAGAAAGCATCAAGCCCTGATGGGTTAGTTCACTGGTGAATTCTATCAAAAATTTAAGGAAGCAATTATATCAATTCTGACAATGTCTTCCAGCATACAGAAGTAAGGGATATCTCCCAATTTACTTTACGAGGTCAGCATCACCTTCAGTTCAAAATTAGACAAGATGTGTTCAAGAAAACTACAGACTAGTATCTCTCATGAACATAGATACAAACATAATCAACAAAATATTAGCAAATGCAATCCAACCACACATACATGCACACATACAAAGAATTATATTGTACAATCAAGTGGTACTTATTCTTGGTATGCAAGATTAGTTTAATATCTGAAAATCTAGCCAGGCATTGTTGTGCACACCTATAATCCCAGCCCTAGGGAGGCTGAAGCAGGAGGACTGCTGTGAGTTTGAGTTCAGCCTGGGCTACAAAGTGAGTTGAAGGCCAGCCTCAACTTCACAGTGAAACCCTGTCTCAAAAAGACAAAAAAAAAAAAAAATCTGAAAATCAATTGATGTAGTCTATCATATCAGCAGGCAGAAAAATCTCATGATCCTATCAGTATACAAAGAAAAGCATTTGACAAAATCCAACACTGATTGATTATAAAAATCTCAGTAATCTTGGATAAATGAGATTGTTTCTTCAACCTGATGAAGAACAACTACAAAACATCCTACAGCTAATATCATATTTAATGGTGAAAACTAGAAACTTTCCCACTAAGATACGCTCTCTCATCAGTTTTCAATGTCTTTTTCAAAATCATAACTAATGCAATAGGACAGGAAAAGGAATCAGAAGGTATAGTGATCGGGGCTGGGAATTTAGCTCGGTGGCGTAAATGCCTGTGAGTTTGATCCCCAGCACAAACAAACAAACAAACAAACAGTATAGTGATTGGGAAGGAAGACATGAAAATTTTTGGAGATTATATAATTATTATACAAAATCCAAAATAATTGTTTTAAAAAATTGCTGAAACTATATAAAGTGAGAGTAACAAGGTTTCAGGCAATAATGTAAATTCACTTTTTTATATACCAGCAATGAATAAGTAGAATTTAAGATTAAAAATATAATGTCATTTATATTAGCATCTCCTCAAATGAAGTACTTCAGTATCAATGTAACAAATGTGTACAAAATGTGCATGAAAAATACTAAAAGCTCCCACAAAAGAAATAAAATAGCTAAATATGTAGGAGCCATTCCATATTCACTGATAGGAAGACTCAATATTGTCAAAATGTCAGCTTTTCACAATTGGCTCTACAGATACAATGCAATCCCAGTCAAGATTCCAGTAAATTATTTGGTAGATATTAACAGTTGATCTAAAAGTTTATATGGAGTGGCACAACACCAGAATAGGCAAAATAATTTTGAAAGAGATGAACAAAGTCTGAGAAGTAACAGTATCTATGAAGCTACAGTAATTAAGGCAGTATACAAATGACAAGAGAACAGGCAAACAAATCAACAGAAGAAACAAAAAGCAAAGAACTAGCTCGCTGACACTGTACCAGCATGGAGGAAGACACAGTGTGGAGGAGACCACAACTCTGCCCCCACTTGTAGCCCAGGCTGAACTCAAACTCACAGCAGTCCTCCTGCTTCAGCCTCCCCTAGGGCTGGGATTATAGGTGTGCACAACAATGCCTGGCTAGATTTTCAGCAGCATGAAATGACAATCCAACTCTGCTTGCCCACTGCTGCCCTCCCACATTGCCACAGCCTAGAGGAAGGAGCCGCACAGATTAAGCAGCTGAGCCTCACCCAGGCTTGCTCAGCTGAGCTGGCCCGTGCCCCTTTGGCCTTCTCACTGCCACCATACCAGTGCAGAGGAAGGTGCCTTGTGGAGGAGACCACCAACTCTGCCCTGGCTTGCAAAGCTGCTGGGTGTGCATGCCCACTACCCCCACACACTGCCACAACACCACGCAGAATCATTGAATTGAGGTGGATTGACAGTGCTGGTTCGATGGGAGACTTGGTAGCCCCTCACCCAGACAGAACACCCTGGTTCTGTCTGATTCTGGTCACTATGTACCCAACAATTGGGTGGACATCACCCACAGAGTAGGACCCTAGGAGGTACACCGCTGACATCTGCGACTATTAGGACTAAATAACTAGATATTGGCCCTGAAGGTGAAAATGACAAAACAAAAAACCAAAATGCAACCTCAAACATCTAGTCCATCAGGTCCAAGAACAGATGAGAGAGAAATGGAGGACTTTAAAAGTCATACATCAGAAATCTCTGAAAAGATAGCAAATGAAGTAAAGAAACAAATCCATGAGGCTATAGAGGAAATCAAAGTAGAAGCAGTGGCTTGCGTAAAGACACAAGTAACAACCTTAGTAAAGGATTTGCTCAATATTGCCAGGGAAGAAATAGATAAAAAAAAAAATACAGGAACATGGGAAATTGATTGAAACCTTGAATGAACAAGGTAGAAAACAAGCAGAATCCATGAAACAGTTTCAAAGAGATATCCAAGAAACAAAAAACTCTATTGAAAGCTGGCAAAACCATTTAAATAAAGCTGAGGATAGAATTTCAGACCTTGAGGATAGGATCGCAGTTAGCAATCAGGAAAAGACAGAGCTTATAAAGACAAAAAGCAGCATGAAATGACAATCCAACAGCTTCAAGATGACGCCAAGAGAAACAATGTAAGGCTAATAGGCATCAGGGAGGAGGCAGGAGACAATGCAAAGGACTTAACGAAGCTGTTCACAGAGGTAATAATGGAAAATTTCCCAAACATAGGGAAAAAATCTGACATACAAGTAAGTGAGGCATATAGAATGCCAAACAGTCCTAACCAAGAAAAATCTACATCCAGACATATAATAATTAAGATTTCAGACATACAACATAAAAACAGAATACTAAGAGCCGTTAGAGAGAAGACACAAATCACCTATCAAGGAAAGCCTATTAGAATCACGGCAGACTTCTCAGTACAAACCTTCAGGTTAATATGAGCTTGGAGTGAAGCATTTCAAGCCCTAAAAGAAAACAACTTTCAACCCAGACATGTACCCAGAAAAACTGTCTTTCAAATTTAAGGGAGAAACAAGATACTTCCATGACAAAGAACAACTGAAGAAATTCATATCTACCAAACCTAAAAGGAGTATTGAAAGACATACTAGAAAGAGATAAAAATGACCACAATCTCCAGAGCAACAACAGAAAGAAACCACCAGCCTGGACAAGAAATTAAATAAGGGAGGAAAGCGGGAAACCAACCACAGGAACATAATAAGGCAAAGTCAAGTCAATACATATCAGCAATAACCATAAATGTAAATGGGCTTAATTCAGCTGTCAAAAGAAGCAAGTTGACAGAATGGACAGATATGATCATGAGATTATGTTTACTATAAGTTTCACAACTTATAAATGTTTGAAAATCTGTATCTAATCAAAAGTATATCATTGGTTTTTACAGACAAAGAAAGAGAGGCCCAGAAGAGTTGGGCAAGTGAACCATTTTTAGTTAGTGGCAGAGTCAGAATAAATATACAGGTTTCCTGATTATTGGCCCAGTGTTCTTTGCACCCTAGCATACTTTATCTCTTCTAATATTACACATCATATGCTTAGCTCCACAGTTGATTTTTTCATATACACATAAAGAACCTAGTCAACTACAGTTGTTAAAAGGATGCTATATCCTGAGAAATTCTCAAACATAACAAGTCTTTACATTCTACTCCACCTTCAATAGACTTGACTTTCACTAGCTTTGGGTAATTTTCAGCAGAGAAACAATAAATCAGGGATGTCAATGTTTGAGAGGAAAAGGCTTTTCCATTTTCATAAACAAAAACTTCAATGACAGCCATTGACATTGACATTCATGTTAGGAGGTAATTTTCCTAACTGCTATCTTCACTGTGGTGTGCTTAGCTGTTTTCTACTCATTAACCAATCTTGGGGAAATAGGATTTATGTTGATACCACACTGATGTGAAAAATTGATCATAAAGTACAACTCTGTAGTTTCATGGGGGAAAACTGTAATCAACCTACCATTCACATGTGAATGAGGTAAAGACAAGCTGTTTTCCAGAGCGATAGTACCATTTTTTATTGCCACCAGCTTTGTACGTATGAAAGATCCAGTTGCTCTGTATCCTCAGAAGCAGTTAGTTTTTCAATTGCTATTTTTTGAGATGCACAAAGATGAGCATCATTTTTTCTCAGCGCCTACCTAGTACTCATGGTTTTGGAATATGGTAGAAGACAAGAGGACTTCAGGTGATACAAAGCAGACACAAAGAGATACAACATAGCCATAAACTGAAGGTCCCAGGAACACGTTGGACAGTTGTTTCTGTTTTCATCCTATGGATTAATATAAGAGAAATGGATATGGAAAATAGACTTATGATAAACAGTAAACTATTAAAGTATACTTAAGTAAATTGCTAAAGGTGAGATACCTGGATAAGAATTATATTTCCACCAAATGTCAATGTGACATGGGCCATCCACATTCAAAAATAGGAGTAATTGGTATCTGGCTTATAAAATTAGAAGTCTGGTATTAGAGAAAAGGCCAGGAAATAAATACATGTTCATATGTCATATGAACCAACATTCTTGCTCATTCTCTAGGCTTATAATACACATTACTATGTCAATTCCTCATTTAAATAGAGAAGCATGAACTTTTTTTCTGGTATTTCTGGGGACACTATATGGAAACAAACCCTGATAAACAATGTTCATAGTGAACCACACAGTCTGTCTGTTAAAACACAATGCATTTGAATATTCTTCCTATGATGATCAATCGGAAGGGAAAATAAACTAAGGAAAAGTACCCTGGAACTAAAAAAAAAAAAGACATCCTTAAAAGATGAGAGGAAAAACAATTTCTGAAAAGAAACTTAATATAGAAACCAAAAGGAAATCAAAAAATAAAACTGCTTTGCATCCTCAATAGGATGCAAGGAAACAAAAGTCTATTATGAAAATAGTCATGATAAGGGAGACAGTGGAAACAATGCAAAAAGAGCAACAGTAGAATTTTAATCAACACTAGAGATAGTAATGATCATGATTTCAGCAACTTACAAGTACAAAGTGCAAGCCTGAATAACTTTTACAAGAGTTCTGAGATAAAACACAACAGAAAAACAAAGAAAATGTGATTTGTTTAGGGAGGCAAGACCTAAGAATCAAATAAATATTTGTTTTCTCAACCAAAATTAACATTTATTATGGTCTCTCTACTCACCAGTTCTCAATTTGACTCTCCCTAACAGAATCACACTGTCAAGAATCTTATACATGGGCTGTGGATTTAGCTCAGCGGTATAAGCGCCTGCCTTGCAAGCGTGCAGTCATGAGTTCGATCCCTGGTACTGATAAAAAAAAAAAAATCTTATAAAATTGCTTAGTTCTAAAATTTAGACCAATGTGGCTCTAATTTCAAGGCATTAAGGACCAGGAAGGTACATGTTGAGAATAGGCAAAAATCATCTTCATTTGTCTTCTATTCCCCAGAAATATGGTTTACTTTGCTGCTTTTAGTAAGAATTTTTTTCCTTTCATGCACACATGCACAAATCCAAAGGCTAACACTATAATCTCCAGAGAGTGATATATATTCTCCATGAGAACTGAATGATCTTGTTTGATCAATAACTCCATAACATGTTTGATGAAAGTAAATGAAGTTGTACTTCAAACCTAACTAAAAATCAATATACTAACTTCTGACATGCTCACCAATTATAATAGTACAGCCTCTACAGCCTCTCAAACTGTATTTTAGAATTTTTGCCTTTTAATATTTCAGAATCATTTTGATATCTAAGGTTTCTTTTCTTCCCTTTATTTTTTAAAATAATTCTCTACTTTTTAGTAGGAATCTTTAATCTGTTTACATTTATTATCATAATAAGTATGGTAAGTAGGGTCTTGTGTTACCTGGCTTTTAACAGTTTCTGCCCTGGGTCCTTTGTTATTTCTTTTGCTTTTGGCTATATATATTTTTCCTTGACTTTGTTTTTAGTAATGATATGTAATATGTGTATGTAAATTATCTCAATTCAGGTCTTTTTTTCTTTTTTCCTAGTGCTGAGGACCTGAATTATATGCTAGGAAGGCAAACTATTGATCCACCACTGAGAAACAATCTCAGTGCTACATTCAGTTTTTAAAATATCAATGTATATAATTAATCAGTGTTAAGAATAAATGAGGATTTATTTGCTCTACATTTCTTTTTATCTCCCAGTTTGATTCATATAATTAGGGTTTTTCAGTATTGGTTTTTCTGGTATTTTAAATACCAATACAGTATCTTAAATATTTTTAAAATTTTATTGTATTAGCACATGTGTATAGTGTATGATGTTTACATTCATTATGGGAAGTTGGTATATATACATAACACACTTTAATTTCTCTTTTCATCCTCTTTCCCTTCACTCTTTTCCCATCTAGGCATCTCTTCATCCCCTTGCTTTTAAAAGAATTTTTGGTACATGTTTACAGCACATAATATTTATATTTCTTGTGTGAAGATAAATTACTTAAACTTTAACTTGGTGGGGGGTACCAGGGATTGAACTCAGGCATTTGTGCCACAGAGCTAAATCCCCAGCGACTTAACATTCTTTTAAAAATTTTAATGCTCTCGATAAGTCCATTTATGCAAACATATTCTTTTAAAATATAGAAAAACATTTTCACTGCCTTGTTATGATTTATATCTATTTTCCTGCACTCATAGGTGGAACTTTTGGAAGTGACCAGATCATGGGTGTCCTTTAACTTGTGGGTGCTGGGTATTTTGTACCAGCAATGAGAAAATAAGGAAGACAAATTTTCATTCCAGGAGTGTGGTTGTTGCTGTGACACTACCTGACCATGTGGTTCAGAAGCCTTTGGTACTGGCTTGCAAGAGGAGTTTGGAAAGGTCTACAGATACCATCTGGAGAAGCAGCCCTAGAATGCTGTGAGCCAAGCTTGATGGGAGATTTCTGGTCAGAGATCAGAATACTAGAATGCTGCCAGAAATGCAGGGAGTAAAGACTCAGCTCAGGAGGTTTCCATTGGCAATTAGGTTCCAAGCCATTTGTATTACACATTGGCCGAAAATTTGTTTGTATTTTCCTCGTGCCATGAGCCTTTGTGGCAGACTGTTAGTAAGGGTGTTGGACTAGTTAATCTGGCAGAAGGAATTTCAAGGAAGTCTAACATTGAGGCATGACTACTATTGGGGATTTTTACATAGCTCTATCATGAGAATCAAGAGCAATGAACCCTGCAGAATGACCTTACAAGTTTTGAGTTTGGCCAGAAAGTAAGCTCTGATAGAGTTGTGGCCTGGAGCAGAGAATCTGGTTGCTGAAAAGGTTAACTTTTAAAAAAAGTACTTTGGCAACAGGACAATAGAGAAGATGTCCTTCACAGGCACCAGTAGGATTCTGCCCTTTGTTGCCAAAAAAATGCAAATGTGAATATTTAAGCTGACAATTATGTACTCTGTTAATGATAGCTTTGTTTTCTTTCCAAAATATTTTATGTAGTTGAATGATGGTGGTCATAGAGTGACAGTAGTCACAGGCTCAAACAAAAACACAAAAATAAGTAGAAAAAACCAGTATTTACTATATGTTAGGTATTCTTTTAAATGCTTTACAGATATTAACTCATTTAAACCTCACAATTCCTCAAGAAGAACTTTGATTTTCACAGAAAAGTGATTTGCAGATTTCCTTTCAAGAAGTTTATAATCAGTTACATCAAAACACCCTTACACAAGATAAAATGGAACAATTTCCAGGTGCCACTTACCCCCAGAGTTTCATAGTTTATAAGTAAGTAGACCTACTCAACTTGAACTCTGGAATCTGCTACTTATTCAAAATAAAAACAAGGTCCCTAAGAATCTACTGTGACAGCCACATGGACTGAGTTGCTGATGGTGAATCTCAACTTTATATATTACTCAACTCTGACTCCCTGTCAAGGAAGTCAGATCTTAGATACCCAGACTGTATATCTGGCTGTGCACATTTAAAAATATTTAACTTAAAACAGATGCTTAGTGTATCCTTCCAGTCTTCTTATTGATATCACAGATGATACATAATAACTTAGTTCTCTCTAATGAAATAGTGTAACCAATTTAAATGTACAGAAATATACATTTGTATTATTTTTAGTAAATATATTTGATACTATGAATATAACATTTTTGATAATTATGATATACTAGGCACTCTTCTACGTGCTTTGTAAACACTACCAATCCTTATTACTTTTCTAGGAAATATGTACCTAAATTTATTTGGTAACATTCAATAAATCAAATTTTGATTTGGTGAGATTAAAATTTTAATCTAATTGCTGCAAATTTTTGTGAAAAACTTCCTTGTGCACACCCCTTTGTGCAGCTGTATGATTATCTTTGTTGTCTAAATTAAATGGGTACCATTTTAATAGATTAAGATTACTGGCAGAGATAGCAGAGGGATTAAAGACACAAAGTCAGGAAGGTAGAAGGTGTGCATGGGAAACCACAAATGGAGGAAAGGGACAAAAGGAACAGTTAATGAGTGTTTGCTACTAGATACTATACTAGAAGCTTTGACATACATTGGCACATTCAATCCTCAGAAGAACTATTTGAGGTAAGGTGTAATAATGGCCTTTTTATAAATGAGGATACTGAACAACAAAGAGGGTAGTCACTTGAGAAGGTCACCAGGCAGTAAATAATTGAGGCTTTGAAATTATCAGCTAAATGGCATTAAACAAGTAGCTTAACCTATTTGATTAGTTTTCAGTTCAATTGTAACACGAATCAAAAGACTAACCTAATGAAGTTACAAAATAAGGTAATAGGGTCGAGGATATAGTTCAGCGGCACAAATGCCTGCCTGGCAAGTGCAAGGTTATGAATCTGACCCTGGTACCAAAAAAATAAAAATAAATAAATAAGGTAATATATAAAAATTATAATTAGTGGGAATGATTTAACATTTTAAATGATTAAAAGAGCACTGAGATCAACTTTTTAAAAAGTCGTAACTTTAAGAAAATCACAACTTTACAATACAAATAGAATTTATACTTAAGCATTCTATAAGATCTATACCTTTATAATTCCAGGTTAGGGAGAAATATATCAAATGAACCACTGTCTTAGTTACGTTTCATGGTGCCGAGACAAAATTCCCAACACCCAAAGTTAAAGAGGAAAGGCTTATTTTGGCTTACTATTTGTAAAGGTTTCAGTCCATAGTAGGACTCCAAAGGCAGGGTGGCATGGCAGAAGGGTAGGTAGCACAGAGGAGAAACAGTTCATGGCAGGCAGAGGGCAGCAAAGTAGAAGTCACCAAATGGTCAAACAGCAAAGGGACCAGCAATGGGACAAGCAGTGACAACAGCAGCCCTTGATCTGTCCCTTATATTCTATCTAGGCTACCCATCCTTACAGTGAGGCACCCTTAATCCTGGTATCACACCATGAATCAGATCAATATCACATCTTTAATTTCAGCATCAAACACTCTAAATCCAGCCACCTCTGAAAAGCTCCACCTATAACCCCAGGAGGCTTTGGCGGGACATCTAGATGCGAGCCGTAACCACCACAAATAACAAAGGACCACTGAAGTATGATAACACTGGGTTGGATAAAACCCCAAAGAGCATTTATGTAATCTTGCATTCGATGAGAAATTCTTCATGTAGCACTCTCAAAACTGGCCATCCTGGGGCCAGGGCTTAAGCTCAGTGGCTTAAGTGCCTGGCAAGCGTGAGGTCGTGAGTTCGATCCCCAGTACCAAAAAACCAAAACAAAACAAAACCTGACCATCCTGCTCCTGCATTTTTATAGTGAGGGTTTCTTAGGTAGTGATGACAGCATTAAGAATGCCTGATTTGTCCTTCTTCATCTTCCCATTAAAATTCTGGTAATGGCATAGCAAGTAATAACAAGTTCCAATCTTATTAGAAGCTAAGAAACTTATTAGAATTCATAAAGAATTCCTAGTATTCAAAGCATGAGGAAAGACATTTCAGGATGATTATTCCTTGTAAAGGCATTCAAGCATGTACCAACTTAAAATATGACACTGACATAAGCATTATTTTGATGCACAGGGCAACTGAGAAATAATAGATACATGAAGAGTATTCTATAATCTTCTTTTCTGCCTAAGAGCAGGAATACCTTTTATAAAAATATTCCTGTCTCTTACACCAGGAAGACCCAGATGAATCTAAGAAAGCTTACTAACCAACCCTGCCTACCATGTATTTGCTAGTCAGTGTCCCTCAGTTTGCCACTCTAGGAGCAATCCTAAATGCTCTGTGTTCAGTCACTTTTCCACAACTTTATACTCTTTGCGAAAATGTATAACCTTCTGTGTTTAACCACTGCTTTGGGTTTTTACTTATTTTCTATAAATCTCAATGCATATAAAAATATTAAAATTTATGACTTTTCACTTTTTAGTCTCTTTTGTTCATATGATTCAACAGGTCCACTGAAAAGTTTTCTTCTTCCTTTTATCAGGAATAAAACACAGTTTAAAACATCCAAGGGGTAAGGATTTATCCCTCAGAGTGAGAAGCTATCCACACAAAGGAGACCACCTAGAATAGTCAACAGAGTATTGCCTTTTGAACCACACCTTCCCCTGTCACTGGTTCCCTTTATTTTGGAAAAAGGTGAATTGAAGATTGCTTCCTCATAGAAAAAAATAATTAAGCAGATAATCAAAGGGATCTAGGAGCTATTTCCTCAGACATTAAAATCAAATACCCCAAACTGGCAGATAGATCATCTTTCAAACTTACAAAACTGTAAGTGAGTATCCTAATACAGAGTACGCCAAAAATAAAATGTATACACACTTCAGTAAAAGAAAAATAGTATGCTATTTTTCAACAGATGGTGTTACCCTCATATAGGGGACCCTAGAGGAATGTCATTTCTGCAGAAAACCCACTACACTGCCATCCTTAGAGAAGAAATTGAAAATGCATGTACAACAATCTCAATGACCAAGGACACCCAAGCAACAGTTTGCTAATTAAATGTGTAGAAGTTAATGGCCACTACTTGGAGCACTTGTAATTGCAGAGGCCAAAGGTAACTTGATTAATCTCATGATGTTTCAATAAATTTAGAATTACAATATTTATACAAGCTTTTCTTTTCTTGAAATGTGTATACATTTTTTTTTGGCAGACTCTAGAATTCTTGTAGATTAGTGCTTTTTAAACTTTAATGCTCTACAGCAATCAAATGAGTCTCTTGTTAAAGTGTAGATTCTAATTCAGTAAACCTAGAGTGAGGCCAGAGATTTTTCATTTCTAACAAATCCCCAGATGATACGATGCTGCTCATGTGCAGACCATGCATTCATTAGTCAATAATGTGACAAGCTGTTCACTGGAAAATAACAGTTTTGAATACAGCCCTGCTTCTAGGGTCATATAGATAGTTTTTTGTTTTTTGAAGAAAAAAAATGGCCTGTAAAAAATTATGTAACTTGAAGAATATTAATAAAATTTATAACTAGGAAAAAGAGTAAATTACAGAAAAAATTGTGCAGAAGAAAAGTATTAATATTTTTTCAATGGACTTCAAAAATGATGGACTCTGGAGAGAACCTGTAGAATAAAGGTAAACAAATCAAATATTAGTTGCATGGAAAGTTTAAATGAGGAGGATATTCCATGAGATGGTAAAGAAGTGAAAATTCAAAACTAAAACTACAATCACCCTTACACAATGATAAAATCAATACTGAAAACCTTAAAAATCCAGGAGATTCAGCCATTGGTTTTACATAAATGCATCCCTGAAACCAGAAGAAAGGACAGAAAGAACATAATAGTGAATATAAAGTTATTATCACATATAGATTATTGAATCCATAGCATAAAATTTAAAAAAAGATTAAGCAGTAGAAAGAAATAAGGATACACTGAAAAGATTTATCACATAGTAAGTAAGTTAAATAAAAAGTCAATATCTAAATGCAGGATATATGTCCTAGGAAATCTTTTGAAACCTAATAACAAAGAAATAAATTTACAAATATGTAGGTAGCAAAAGTGATAAATTATCAAGAAATAAAATTCAACCTGGCATATAGCAACCTCTTGGTTAAAAAAAAAAGAGGTCATTTTCATATGACATTAAAAGAAAGACATACTAGTACATAGAAAAATTTCACTTCATACTACTCTAAAAACTTACTTTAAAAAATTACTCAAAGATACAAGAACCTATGAATGGAAGAATCATGTTGTTGAAGATTGGTAATGAACACAGAACTCTGCCAAACAAATCTAAAACTTGTTAAAATATGGTTACAAAACTGAACAAAACCATTTCCTGAAAGGACTCCTATACTCAATTAGAGTGTCTTGCATACCCTGTAAACTCCTTTCATAGCACTGATCATACTGTATCATCACTGCCTATGTAACAGTCTACTTCTCCCACTAAACTGATATTACCAATTATCATTTCTGTTATCTAGGTTTCTTTCTCTTTCTGTCTCTCTTTCTGTCTCTGTCTCTCTTCTTCTTCCCCTCCTTCTCCTTGTCTATCTCTCTTTCTCATAGTAGTCTGTATACAAGAATTAATGTCAACTAAAACAAAGACACAGCTGAGGAAAAAGATCACAGGAACAAAAAAATCATGCTCGTGAGAATATGAATCAGTAGATAAAGCTTCAAGCATGAAACAGGAAATCAAAATTCAGTATGGTAAAATTTCAACACTAGCAGAAATAAAAATGTAGCAAAGAAAATAAAATAGACCAAATAGCAAAGAGAGAAAATAAGAGAAAGAAAATATAGAAACATAAAACATGCTAGGAAAAGGTGGTTATTTGTATATTTCCCTCCACTCAGGGGAGGACAACTAAGATATAGGGTAGATGCTTGTCCTCTTATCAAGAAGTTTTCTCTGGGGCTCAGATCTATAGCTGAGTATCAGGTAACAGTGGGGAGATTTGAGAGCAATATTTTGAGGAAAATGTTTATGATAAAATATGTAGTAGAAGTATCAGATTTTATAGCCATGAAACTAATATTTTATCTCCAAACAATAAATAACTATGCTAAATTCAAATATCAAAGCAAAATAGAATACCTACTGAGGTTTCTAGGTTAGTTTTGCCTCATTTCTTCACTAGCAAGAAGTATATTTTATTCCTTAATCTACTTTAGAATTACTGCAATTCTAGGCTGCTGATTCCTAGAGATACAGATGACACATATCCAGCTTCTCCAGACTAAAACAAGCTGAGTAACTTTCCATTTTTTTCACATAGCATGAAACAAACAAAAACTCATTTGGTGTTGATAATCTGTCTGATCTCTATCATCTATCTCCTTCCAGTTTATCAGTAAAGTAAAGTTCTTAAAAGACACTAAACTATACAGATTTTGGGACAGATGGAATAAACTTCACACAGCAGAAATTCAACTCAATGCTCATATTGCTAATACAAAATACTCTGTAATATGAAAAGGTTAGTTAGATCTACACCCAACAGAGCCCTTCACAATGTTTGGTTATATCACTTCTATTATTATTAATCCTCTTCATCAAAAATAGAAAGCTGCTGTTTGGGAATCTCACAGCCCAGACAATATGATGTAAGTTTAGTTATATTACAAATAGGTTATTTCAGGCCATTTGGCAATGAGAACGAGGTTCCTTGAGAAATATGGAGGTCTAGAAGCCTCCGGCTCAGGGGTTGGGAACATATACACCATATACTTCTTTCTGTTCATTATCTCTAAGGATGTGCATAACTAAAGGATGAAGAATTTCCTAAGCAGTACACTTAATCAGAACTACAAGTCACAAACATTTATTGAATGTTTACCATGTGACAAGTGATAGTTCAAGCCCTTGGCACTGGTTAGTTCACTGCGAGTGAAAACAAGTGCATGAGGTTGCTAGTATTATCTATACTTTGCCAATAAAGAAACTGAGGTAGAGAAAGACTGTGAATCCATCCGTGATCATTACTTTCAAGTTCATGTAAGAAGTTCGTATAGATGAATGCCAGGTTAGCTTTCTTTCTCAGGGTAATGCAGAAATTATTTTATGGGAATGCTTAGCCAATTAAATTAAAAATGTATGTGTGGCGAGTATGTACTTTTAGTTAATCTCCAGTGTTTGATCAATCATACACTTAACCAGTTGTCTCTTTTGACTCTTGTAAAAGAATATTAGGGGTATTATCTTCATACAAAAGTAACTGGTAAACGTGAATAATAAAATTATATACTCAAATTGTCTAGCTCAGATTGCAGAGTAGGTACAATTATAAAATATATACTGTGTTCTACATAAGGATCTATAAGACACATCATTGAACAGTTACATAAAGTTTCACTCTAATGTTCTTTACCAAATTCCTTGTCTGCTTTTACAGACATAAAGTATAGTACTATCCACCAAATCTTAGAAAATTTATTTCTACTGACTTCTCTAATTACTTTTATGTTTGTCAAAACTGTGAACATTGGCTGATCATATTATTATACCAAGAAGCTAGTAAAATAAAAGGTTTATAATTCTATGACTCAGAAGTGGTTTATAATTCTGTGACTCAGAAGTGGTTTATAATTCTGTGACTATATGGCTGAGGCCACCTGTCTTGTTCTCCTGTTCCAAAAAAGGGAGCAAGCAGCATGGTTCCAGAGTTCCAAGAATCTTGAACACATTTTTCCTCTTGAGAGTAGCGACCTAGTTGAGGAACAGAAGGGACACGTCCTCCCAAACATTAAATTGTTGCTCAGATTAAATCATCTTTCAAGATATAATCACACATACTTCCCACTGAAACATATGTACTTAAAAGAGTAAAAAAAATTCACAAATCAGAGTTAAAACAAAAATGTATATCTTTATAAAATTATATTATTTCATAGTAATAAAACTGAGTTCAATGAAGACGACTTTAAAAAAACCTCAAACTCTACAAGTGTTTTTTATCTTTAACATTAAAAACATTTTAATATAATTGCATCATTATGGGTATACTCTTCTAAAATTTTAAAATAAGTTATATACTTTATATATATTGTACCTCTTATGTGCATTAACCCAGTCCACAAATATTCTTTTGTACCGCTGGATTGAACCTAGGCATACTATGCCACTTGGCTATCCTTGTAAATACTCCTTAGTATTTTAATATAAAGTTAAGTTCTTCTCAAAAAAGACTGGCAAATTACTCTATTATATCTAAGTCTACATTTCCAAAAACATTTGTCTTTTGTAATTGGTGCTAAATTTTCATATGCTCTAAATTTGCAAAATTTTAGGAAAATGTCATATTAGTACTTATGTGCTGATCCTAAATTTCTATGCAGTTCTACATTATTTAAGATATTTGCATCCCTGTTCATAAGTAATATTATTATCTTGTTGCTTTTTTAGGGACTCACTTTAGCACAAATTGTAGAATCAAGACCAAATTTAATTCACTTTTTATAAGAAACAGAAGATGGTGGGTTGATAGGTAGCAGGGTAGAGAGCCTCTCTCAGAGAAACAACTCAGATGCTAGAATTTAATACCATGGAGAAGACCAGACAAAAGGAGTGGGATTCTCATGATCCAGGAAAAAGCTTAAGAAGAAAGAAAGAAAAGAAAGAAAGAAAGAAAGAAAGAAAGAAAGAAAGAAAGAAAGAAAGAAAGAAAAACGTGGACGGAAGGCTGGAGCTGGACATGCTCTCACCAGAGCCTCTCCGTGCTGTGCTGGGCACCTTGGAGTTGGAAGACTCGCTGTTGCGCTGAAGTTGCGGTAGCGCTGAAATCGAGGTTTGGTGAGCCCAAGGCCCTTGGCAGAAGGATAAGCTGCAGTGGAGAGTGGAACCAGCCTTGAGAGCTGCACTAACTCACAGTGAGTGCTAGGAATTTGGTCCTGCAGGGTGTGGGGGTGGTGTATGTGTGACTGGCTGGACAACATATTGGAGTTGGGCAGGACGGGCCTGAAACTGGAACCTCAGTGGTGTCAGTTGGCTGCTCCTGGCCCAAAGCATTCTGGTGGGATCTGCTTGGGCTGGGTCATGCCCTTGGTTGGGACCCAATAGCCAGGGACAAAACTGTCCCGAACCTGTGACATCCACATGGCACAGACTAACATGGTGAAGGCGCTTGCTGGTTGACTGGCTCGGAGGAGAGAGGCCAGCCCACGTCGCCCCTACGTGCACCTAACAGATCAACAGCAAACTGGAGAGGGCAGCAATCCCAAAGGCAGCACGCTTTAGAAAAACTGTAAGCAATATGGAAAGGACCTGAGACCTCCACCATACACCTGTCTGAAAGAAACAGAAACATGACAAGAGAAAGAAACAAGAAAAAGCCTCCAGCCTCTGACCCAGGGAAAGTAAGTCCAGGAGAGATAAATACAGAAGAGATTGAGGGCAGCAAACATGCAATATTGGAAATGGCATCAGCCGACATAAAGAAATATCTTCATGACATCATAGACAAACTTAAAACTGAAATTCTAATTCAAGTGAAGCAAGATATAAGAAGATTAATAAAAGAAATGCTAAATACCTCTCAAGAAGACACAGATGGAAGAATGGAGGAATCCAGGAAAGGAGAGAAACTTTTGATGAAGAGTATAAACAAAATCTAGAATACATGAAACAGATTCAAAGCGATTACCAGGAAATTAAAAACTCCATTGAAAGCTGGCAAACTTCCTTGACAGAAACTAAAGTTAGACTTTCAAAACTTAAAGAAAGATTTGCAGTATGTGATCGAGAAAAGAAAGATCTCTTAAAAATAACAAGGAACCAGGAAATAGGAATACAAAGTTTAGAAGATGACAAGAGGATCTATAACTTAAGAATAAAAAATGTGAGTGAAGAAGCAGGGGTAAACACAAATGAAATACAAAGGCTATTCACAGAAATAATTAAGGAAAACTTCCCAAGCATAGGAAAAGGAAATGATATTCAGATATATGAGGCATACAGAACTCCAGCCAACTACAACCAAAACAGACCTACACCCAGACATATAATAATCAAGATCCCAGAAATTCATCACAAGAACAGAATATTAAAAGTGGTCAGAAAAAAGAAACACCTATAAAGCACCTATAAAGGAAAAACCTATCAAAATCACAACAGACTTCTTGACACAAACCATCAAGTCAAGAAGAGCTTGGAGTGAAGTATTCCAAGCCCCAAAAGAAAATGACCTCCAACCCAGATTGAGGTACCCTGAAAAACTGTCTCTCAGAATTAATGGAGAAACAAGATGCTTCCATGACAAAGAGGAACTGGGGGAGTTCGTGACCACCAATCCAACCCTACAAAAAATACTGAAAGACATTCAAGAGAGAGAGAGAGAGAGAGAGAGAGAGAGAGAGAGAAACAAAGAAAAAAAACACCAAGATTCCAGGAACAGTGGCAGAGAGGCCTCAATGAGTGGGGCAGACAGTGAAATGAAGGAGAAAAGTAGACATCCAATGACAGAAAAATAGCATAGCAGAGATGAGGCAGAGAAGATTGGCTATAATCTCTAACACAGATGGCCTTGATACACTAACAAAAAGAAACACAGGCAGAGTAGATCAGGAGATAGGGTCTATTGAGATGCTCTAAATAGGAAATATAATCAACCTGAAAGTGGGTTAATGAACTGAAAGTCAAAGATGAGAAAACAATGCTCTATGTGACAGGGAACTACAGAGAAATAGGAACAGCTCATCCAGCAGCTGCAGATAGGTTGAAAACTCATGACTTTTGTGCAGTGGAGAACTACTCACCCATAAGGAAGGAGAACCTTGAGGCTTTAGTAGGTAAAGGAATACAGCTCAAGATCAAGCTCAGGGGTAAAAAGGTCCAGAACCACTTAGGTAGATAGCGGGTTGCCCCCTAATCTAAAAACTAAAGGAGTTAGTGGGACCCAAAATGTACAAATCACCCTGTGAAAGTGAAAGGGGAAGAATTACCTAAAAAAGGAAGGCAGAGGACATTGTTAACAGTGTATCAGGATTTAAAATCCACATTATTCTTATCACTCTGTTTAGTTTGATTTTATTCTGGTCCAGTCTGTCTACTCCTACTAGATTTGAGGGCACAGACAGCTATCCCAAAAATAGCAGTATATACTACTGTAACTATCCTTAATTTCATATTAACTTAATCTGAAGCCCCACATTACTTACACTGTCTTACTATGACTGATCTTATTTGAATCTTGTTTGTTAGATTGCTGTTTTGTCTTGACTGATTTTATTCAAATCTGGTACGCTTGACAGTATCAAGTATGAGAGTAGAGGCAACTACTCTGAAGACAACAAGATTCAATAGGATACCCATTCCGGTTTGATTATTAACTGCTTTTAAAGTCCTATAATGTCTCTAATTTTTTATTAATATTGCTATGTACTGCTATGTTCAATTATACTATGCCTGATGATATATACAATTCTATTGAAAATAACAAGAGACATCATAGTAACTACGGTAGATCACCTAGTGTTGTGGTTTTATGTCTTTTTCATTTCGTGTTTTTCTAGGAATTTTTTGTTGTCTTGTTTTGATTTGTTTTCCCCTCTAATACAGAGAGGATAGGTATATATGTAGAGACTCATGCATGCGTAGAACTTCTAAACAGTTTATGAGAATTAATTATATAATGCACAATATAATGAACACATACTTTGAAGAAAAAGAGACACTAAGATACCCAGTGCTAATTCTGTAGCATCATGATATAAAATCTAGAAATACTATTAGTCTTTGTTGAGAGTGGGCGGGGGAACTTGGCTCAGTGGTATAAGCGCCTGCCAGACAAGCATGAGGTTATGAGTTCAATTCCCAGTACCAAAAAACCCAAAAATGTGCTAACACAAAGTGATATTAGTCTATTTTCTTTTGTTTAATTTCAACATATGTAAAGGTATGGACAGCTATTTTGAAGAGAACAAGAGACATTATGGCAGACATTGTTGACTTCCCTATTGTCTGGTCTTGAAGACCTAAAAGGCCTTCATCATCCAATTCTGATCAGTTTAATACTATTTTGTTTGGTATGAATTCACTGTGTGTGAAGACATGGACAACTATTTGGAAGAAAATAAGAGACAATATGATAGACAGTAAAGATCTCTGGTGGTCTTGCATTGAAATCTGTGTTTCTTAAATTGTTTTCTGATGAGCTGTTCTGTTTTGTTATGTTTAATTTTATCCTCTTTAAAATAAATATAAAATAAAATAAAACAAAACTAAGAAACATCTAAGTTTATCTTCCTAGTCTATGAAAGCCCTCCTCCAATTTCCCCTTCACATTACAATAGCATAACCTTTTAAATACTCAAGACTCATCAAGACTATTCTTTTAAATCTGAAACGGCTTCCTATTGGTTTTATGGTAAAGTCCAAAATTCTATCTTTGTTAATAGGGTTCTGAATCACATGGCCGCACAAGCCCTGACCTTCTCCTACTCTGAAGGTTTCAAATGCACTCTCCATAAAATTCCTCTCTCTCTCCCTGTTATATTTTCCTGAGCTATTCTTGAATGACAGAAACATCTGCCACTAGATTAAAGCTCTCTCATTATCTGGCTCACTATATTCAAAATTCAGTGTCCCTTCTCTGATACACTATAAACAACACTAGTTTCTATAACAAAGACCTCTTTCTTCAAGCCATTGGTAAGAAGGTATTCTTTGCCTCAGGAGTTTAAAAACTTGATAATTACATATACTCCTTACTAGACTATAATCCTTACTGGACTCCTTACTAGACTATAATCCAAGGCAAATGCGCCAGTTCTTCCATATCTCTTGCACTCATAGTTTAGTTAAATGTTTAGTTAAATTACTCAATAAGTAATGGGTATACACTCTGCAGAAATAATACAAACAATAATCTTAATAACGTTTGTATGTGGCAACGATTCCTTAATGTTTGTAATATAAAATAAGACAGACAATCATCCACCATAAACATAGTCACATTAACTTTTAGCGTCCATTGAAAATTCATCCAAATTAGTTAAAACATTTGACTCACTTAAAAGTCTTATACCATCAAATGAGTAAAGACCTTTAATATCATGATGAAGTGAAAAAATCCCCTGTATGGAGACCTCAAAGAACGGATAATCAGAAAAGACCTCAATCTCAACATTGAATATGACCAATCAGAACTATCAACCCTAAAAAATATTTCTTTGCCATAACAATGTATCTTAACTTTTAATATCTCAGCATTCGAATCCCATGATTTAGGGCATTATTAACTTTCAAAACAATTCACATACTGTTGGTACACTGAGAGCCTAAACCAAGAGGTGAAGAAACGTGGAAGAGGGAAAGTTATGAATAAATTTAGTAATGGAAGGGCTATGGAATGGAAAAATAAAAAGAAACAGATTAAACTAAAACATCATCCTCACTGACTCACTTTTCTTATTGAGAAGATACGATACAATAACAGTAGTATATACTTAACAAAGGTGTTGTGAGGCTTAAATTTATTAACTTAAATGAGTAAATACATAGAAAGCACTTTGAACAATTTCTGGCATTATTATTTGCTTATTATTATTGCCCATCAGGCAGGTGAGACTTATGCCTTACATAAATTAAAAACAATGAGCCAGCATTTGGGCCAATAAACCACCTGGGACTGATAACAGTCTCCATGAATGTACATTTCTAGGAAACTTCTTGTTACCCCAACATTACCATTTAAGAGGAAGGAAGCACTTTACAATATCTAAAACTACTGCAGTATAAAAATTTTATTTACTTTCTATTTTTCCTTATTTGGAAAAGCCTTTAGGCTCAATCACAGAAGTAAAGGAAAATGAAAGCAGAAAAACTTGAGGACAATTTTGTGTTGGTGTAGAAAACAACTATTTTCTTTTGTATTATTAGGGTTATCTTTTTAACTCTCATAATTATGCTTGAGATAACACATTTCCTTTGGTTTTGTTCTTATTTTTATCACATTTATTTTGTTATGTTATCACAAATTATATTTTTCTTACAACAATAAAAGAAGTTTGGTTTAAAAGCTTCAATATTTTTATACACATCTTCATTTGTATTATAGAAAATATTTTCCTGATATTGCACATAATATCCTGAGTAACTCAGCACATTCAGCCAATGAATTGCTAAATTGGCTGAACATTCAGAGATCGCTTTTCCTGTAACATCTTGCTCCAGGCAATAGAATAAAGGATCACTGCTAGAACTCCTAAAGCAAGGGAGCTGGAGAAATATTGTACTATATAGATAGAGGGTTCCAGGGCAGGCAGGCAGGCAGGCAGGCAGGCAGCATCTTTACCTCAGGTTTTCAAAAGGAGAAACCAAGCAGGCCCCTGTTGTCAATATATTTTTCCCTCAACTGAGTCAAATAACTTCTGTGAGGTATAGACAATCAGATGGAAAAGTATTAATTTAATTAATCATCCATAATAGGAAAAACAAAAAGCCTCCTATTAATAAATGCCATGTTCTAAAATGCAAATGTAGTAATTCTTAGCATGTATATAAAAAGTTAAAGGAGAAACCATCTTAAAGAAGCTAAGTCATCTAAAGCTAGTAAGTATGATCAAATGTTATAGAACATATAAGAGGCAAAATGGTATATAACATGAAGGTTATCTAGCCTAATTTTTTTCATTTTACATTGGGGAAACCAAAGTACAAGGCAGAGGCAACTAGCCAACTGTGGCGGTGAATGCCTGTAATCCTAGTTACTCATGGGATTGAAGCAGCAGTATTGTGAGTTACAGGCCAGCCTGAGCAATTTAGTGAGACCTTGTCTAATGAAAAAAGTGGAGTGGTGGGTTGTGATGCAGCTCAGTGGTAGAGTACCCTAGAGTTTAGTTCTCAGTACTGCAACACAGGTGGCAGGGGCACATAGCAACTATGTGGGAGTTGGCAACATCACAGGCATAATGACTTCCCCTTCTATGTTCCACCTCCTGGGGTGGTCCAAAGACTGATTATGGGTAAGTAGATTCTACTTCATCAGCCATTTTATTGTAGATCCTCAATGACGGAGACAATAAAGTAGTGAAATAAGTCAATCCTTACCACTGCAAGTGATTCTTTAGCTTTGGTTCTACTAGAAGAAAGCATCTTTTTAAAAGTACTGTAATAGAAGATGATTTATATAAGAAAAAATGAACTCTGATCCTTTCTCAGGGAACAGCATACCTAGAAGAGAGAGTATAAAACTGAAGACTTCCTACCTCTGCCTTTAGAAGAGACTTTAGAAGTATACATATATATCTAAAATTACCATTGCCTTCTGAGGAAAGCAAATAGGAAAGAGAAATAATGGTTTTACTTCTGCCACATCTGACTTTTTTGCCAAGATGTTTAAGACTCTATTACCTCATAAAAAGCAGGAGCCAAAATAAAGAAATCTCTGAAATCTATGATTCCTAGCACATTAAGAGACACAACTAACATAAAAACATGGCTATTTGATTCCGTTCTAAACTAAAATTTTAGAATAAGTCAACATTTCAAGGAATCAATTGGCCTAACTGGGCCTCCCGATCCTAGCACCTATGCAATTAGGCAGTCATAGATTTAGCAATTAACTCCTATGATCCCTGTCCAGGCAATTCGCTACTTGAGAATAGTGAGCTGTTGCCAGCTGCACTTTACAAAAGCAGTGGGAAATTTCAGCAAGTTAGACCCTCCACAGATAATTCTCCATTCTCTGAGTTTCTTACAAGATACTGACTGCCACGCTCAGAAAGGGTGTAAGAAAATAGACATGAAGAAAGCAATGGATTATGCCTAATTAGCCCTTAATAGCTTTTTCAGGTTTCTCCAACACTCCTCAGGATGGGCTACTGAATTTGTAGACTCTAACTTAAGACTAAGCAGCTTAAACATCTTTATTGTTATCTAAAATACTATTGCTCTATTATCACATTGCCTGGGAGGACTTCTGCCCCTCCTCTTGGAATAATGATACTCAGTATTCTAGGCTATCACAAACACCTGTTATCTTTTGATTTCCCAAACTCTCCATGTCTCATCATATTCTATTATACTCTGTTGGAAAAAGAGGTTGCCCTGTCCCTGGATAATGCTAAAATTGACAACACATGTTTCCAATCAGGAGTCAATTTTCTATTTATCAAAACATTCCTTCAAAACATGTTCTGTCATGCCACTTTCACTATTTTCAAGTGACTTCTACATTTCTTAATAGGCTGGGTTTCCTTAATTCCCACTGCCAACTTAAAATAAGAAACCTGGGCAACTAGAGCAAGCTTTTTGTCACCATACTAAAGATCACCCACCAGCATTAGCATCATCATCCATGTACTAACGTGGAGCACTTATCAGCAGGTATGCATCAACCTGCTAGGCAAAGAAGTCGACAATCAAAAGTAATTTTAGGAAATATCTTTCCATACTTCATTGAAAGGTATATAGTTTATACCCAATATGTACAACATAATTTTAAACCACTGATCAAAACTTTTTGAAATCTCTACTTTTAATGGTGTATCAACTTGTTCTGTAGAAAAATTATTATCTAAGAATTATTAACAAATAGGCTCTTAAAACCAAGTCAAATATGTAGATATCATAGTTTTTTCCTTCAACAAATACTTGCTAAGCCCTACGCTGAATGTAGGAGGAATTGATCCAGGCATTAAGACTCAAAAGGTTCACAAAATGGGCAAAACCCTAACCTAATGAAAATCATTTTTTTTAGTGATGAGAAAAATATATCAACCTAAACAAGATATGTAAAATGTGTGGTATACTAGAAGAGGATAAGTTCTTCAGAGAAAAAGGAAGCAGGGAAGAACATGAAGAGTTATGTTTTGATTCTGGTCTGGTGATGAGGTGGTAGAGGTAGTGAAAGAGAGAAGTCGTGAACTTAAATAGGAAAGGCCTCGATGAGGTGAATTTCAAGTGATTTGTATAGAAATCTGACAAAGATAAAGAAACAAGCAACACAGGTATCTGGGAAAATCTTCAAGGAAGACTCCTATCAAGTGCAAAGGCCCTGAGATGAAAAGGCACCTGGTATACCAGAGAAACAACAAGGAGGCTATTAGACAGTCAAAGTGTGTATGTGTACATGTATATGTGCACATGTATGAAAATGACAGATTCTGCAGATCATTAAAATGACTTTTTACATAGAATGAAATAGGAAGCCTCTATGGGATTCTGGGTAAAGGAGTGACTGGTTTTTAATATTTTTATGTTTATTGCCATATTGAGAGTGCTGCACTGAGAGTGACCTGATTTTTTAATATTTTTGTATTTGTTGTCATATTGACAGTGTTGTCATTTAGAGAGGCAAAAAGAGACCAGTTAAAAAGCTATTGCAAAAATAAAGAGAAACAATTACTCAAATCAGAAGAAAGATGATAGCTAAAAGTTATTCTTTTGGGATATATTTTGAAGAAAAAGAAAACACAATTTTCTGACACTCTGGAAGTAGGATAGTACAGAAAACAGGAATCAAGGATGACTCCAAGGTTTCTATACATGGAAGCAAGAGGACTGAGATGCAGAGAGCGGCAGAAGGAAAAAAATTTAAATGGGGGCACTGGAGAAAGACAAGAAATTAGCGTTAGAATATTTCAAACTATAATATAATAAAATACACAAAGAATGTTTCATGATCATACAAGATGATGACAAGCATACTTCTATCATGGAGAGTATGGAGAATAAAGCTATGTTACTTTCAACACAGTCACACTCATTCAAAACTCTTCACTGCTTCAGGTGCAATTATTTGCAAACTACTTTAGAAGTCTTCCTAGAAAGATTTTAATATCTTGGATTGGTTGCAGAGTTTGAATTGACATTTTGGCTTAATTTTAAAACTCGGTTAAGTTTGGGTTCATATACCTCAGAGAGAGATTATGAGGATGAAATTCTGAACAAACTCCAATGGAGTTTGCATTGAGAGAAATGGTCTTCATTGGAGAATAGGAACCAAAAAGCAATACTTGACACTTGAACCCATGTGATCACTGTGGTTAAAAGAACAGGACCAAGTGTTTCAACTGAAAAGACACTTCTTGTTGAATGGGAGTCATTTACAATGTGAGAAGCTATTTGCTGTTACAGTATGAACCATCTGTACAGTGCTCTTGTTGGTAGTCTAAAGCCTCCTGGCTCTCACCAGAGAAATTTCTTATGAGTTCCCTTCTTCCATATTTGTTCTACCATCCTCATGGCTGAGGCCTCTTTACTTCATTTAACATAATTAAAGTGAAAATTGAGATGGGAAATGTGATTAATCTGTTTACAACTGTTTGAGTTTAAATATTCAGAAATTCAATCTAGTTTAATTTACTTTTAAAATGTCATAACAGTATTAAGTTGATGCATTCTAAGCAAGCAAACCTGACACATAATATATAATAGGAACTATGTCACCCACTGAAGGAGGGGGAATTCAAGGATAAATACAATAGGGTTGTTGCCCTTGGTGAACTCAGAATCTAATGGCAAATGATTAAACAAGTAATTATAAATGCATTTGTAATGAAGAGATATACAAAAGGTCAGGGACTCAAAGGGGGAACAATTAAATCTGGCTGAGGAGGTTGGGAAGGATTTATAAAAGAGATGACATTTGAGCCAAGTGGTGAAGAAAGTCATTCCACCACAATAGAGCCTTCTCTGATAGGCAGATGGAGGCTTCAAATTATCTCATTTGGGGATTAGAGAAGTGTTAAGAGTAGTCTGGGTACAGGATGTATAGGCAAGAATGACAAGAAAAGGAGACAAGTAAAATAACCTAGGATCAGGCCTACTTTGTTAGGGGTTTGTTCCTTATTGTATGGACAAAAAAGAGTTCTCAAACTCATTTTTAAACAGGCAAAAATGACATGACTGTAATAGTGTTCTTAAAAAAATGTCGGTGGCAGGATGAAATAAAATATGATTGTTAATGGTAGCAGCATAAAACATTTAAAAAATTATAACAGAATTTCATATGTCACAGAAAGAATCATAAATATAACTACTTCTCCTTTCACTAGTATTTCATTTAAACAGGCACTGAAAGAAGAGATAATCACTCAGAAACACACATGGAGGAAGACATTATCTCAAAAAAAAAGAACTCCAACTACACTTGGATTTAGAACAAATGAAAAAGAATGATCACATATACTATACTGCATTACTCAATTTTCTCCTACTATAATTTGTACTTGAGAAAATTAAAATTAATCTATAGTTAATACTTAAGTTTTAAGAAGTGTTACTCTTGCCTTTATTATTTGATTATAATAAGCTAATGTTGAACTTCAGATGCATCCAATCAAATTGCAAAGTATCTTCCATCACAAGATAGGGCATTAAGAATTGAAAATATGGACATGGTAAAAATATATATTTACATACTTACATTGGTAAATTTTATATCTTTAATGTTCATAGGCCATTCAATAATTTTTTTTCTATGTAGTCAAAAATCTTAAACAAAATCAGGGTACCCTTTCATCTCTATCAAAAAACAACACTTAAAACCATGAGACCCTGTTTTAGTGGTGCACCTATAAAACTAGTGTATAGATACAACTCCTAATATATTTTAAGTGGGTATAACCTTCCCAGGAACTAGCAATAAGCATGTAAATAACTTATGGCATGTTAAAAGCCATAAGCATGCTAACAACTCCTTCATAAAGATCTTCCCTGGGTACTTTCATTTAACTTTGCAGTGGAGGTCCTAGCACAGAAAGGTAAGGAACAAAAGGCAACTAAACGGGAAAGGAAGAAGTAAAACTGTCTTTATAGTAGACATCAAAATTGTTCAAGAAAATTCCAAAGAATGAACAAAAAGCTACTAGATTTAATAAGTGAGTTTAAAAAATTTGAGATTCAAGATTAATATACAACAAGCAATTTTATTTCTTAAACTAATGGTAAACAATTAAACATCAATAGCAAAACAACACTTCATAATGAACATCAGAGAGCAGTAGCTTTTGGAGGTTTGTATTTGTATCTACATAATAAGTAATATTAAATATCTCTTTTGTGTGTTTACTTGGCATTGCTAACTCTTTTGTAATGCATTTGTTGAAGCATTTTGCACAATTTAAAAAATAATTCTTAGTATTGATTTGTAAAAGTGTTCTATTTATGGTCCATTATTGGGTATATGTGACAGTTAAGTTATTTTAAATTTTCATCTTATAGCCTAGGAAACTATAACTGAGATAAATTTGCCAAATGTCATAGCCAACTCTCCCCAGTTTCATACTTCTTAGCACTATTGTGTATTACCAAATGGTATAGATAATTTGTAGTTACAAAAGTCCCATTTTCCTCATGTGTGAGATGTTATGGAAAACAGACATTAAAAGTTTAACATACCAAGTAACAATTTTCTTTCTTTATTCTTAAGGCATTTGGAAAACTGCTAAGACTCTAAACACAGCTCTCTGCTAAAGCCCTAGGAAAACACCCTAAGTCTCTGAGAGTTTGACTAGTCACTAGAGCTAGTATTTCTCTACTCTTGGATAGTTTTTGCAAATGTTACACTATATAATATGAAAAAGGAACAACAGAAGCTATCTGAGGAAAAGGAACTGTTCTTTCATACAAATGCTATCTAGAAGGGCTTTATGCCCCATTTTAATTTCTTTCATGAATAACAATTCCCTAACCACATATCAGAGTATCTTATATCTCCTTCTCAACATTCTCAATAAGTTGTTTTACCCTTGAAATCAACAGCCTAAGAAAGAAATGATCCTGTGTAATTAAGAAGAAACATCTTCAACAGAGATGAGAATCCCAAAGACATGGCTGTCTGGTTATTCCTGAAGCTGCTACCTTTGCAGACCTCTCCTTTGTGATCTACCCTGTAAAAGGCTTTTCCCCTGTACTACTACCTCAAAGAACCAATCTCTGATGACTGCCTTTGTCTCCTCAATGCACTCACTCTGGCTTGTATCTTACTGTGGTTCTTCCTTTTATTTTGGTTCCTGTTTCATTCTTACTTGTCCTTTTGCCACTTAGCACTTTTGACTGTTTCTTTGCTTATCACTAATGCTGTGTGGTTGTCCTTTCCCATTCACGTTTTTATTCATTCCTCCTTCCTGAACCCGCTTAAAAGAAGTATTTTAACTTTTAAGATGGGGTTCTGGATTCTCTTTTTGAACCTTGTTTCCCAGGGGTATGGGCTTGCAATGATGGCTCCTGGGTAGCTGCTTCTCTTATAGCTCAGGGGTTTCTTTTGGCAAGCTGAAATCCGCCCCAATTCCTTAAACCTGGACCTCTGCTGTCACTCTTTGCTGCCCTCCAGCGGCTATGAGTAGAATATAGAAATGAGAAATCAATTCCAAGGCCTAGCTTGGCTGCCCTTTCTGGGGCAGTAGCTAATGGGGTGTTAGTGTTCCGAACTTAGCAACTTCTATGCAAACAGCAATCTCTGATAATACTGCTACTCTCAGGGAAATTTATCAATGTACACTTTCCTATCCTTTCTCTTAAAGATATGAGTCTCTCAAAAACACAAATTCCAGGCTCATGGCTCTCCATAATCATGCTGAGTTTGCTGACAAGTAGAGGGTGATGCAGTGGCACCAGAATGTCTCTAGGTTACTCAAGTCTCTTATGATAAGGCAAGAGGGAACACTGTTTATGGACGAAGGTTAACCATTGATGTCAAGCTTGTAAGACATAT
This sequence comes from Dolichotis patagonum, assembly GCA_004027295.1. Classification (NCBI taxonomy): domain Eukaryota; kingdom Metazoa; phylum Chordata; class Mammalia; order Rodentia; family Caviidae; genus Dolichotis; species Dolichotis patagonum. Next base: position 42,597 of record PVJX010003349.1, read on the forward strand.
TAAAAGTTTTTCCTCTGAAAGTATGGGTATCAGTGTACAGCACATTTGGCCTCACCTTAAGATTCTGAAGCTGTCCCTAAAATTGAACAATATAAAGTCAACATGAAAATAACAAATGACATCCTTTTGAAGCACTAGGACTATCTGAAGAGTGACTATGGGAAGAACAGAATGTTTAAAAGGCCTACTCTACAAGTATGAGCAACTATATAAGAATGAAAATTCCACAAAGGTATGGATCATGTTTTTTATTCACCATTCTACACTTACTGTCTATAATAAATATCCCACAATTAGGGAAGTATATATCTATATCTAATTGCTTGCTCTACCATGTCAAAGCATGAATAAAATTTGTAGGAATTTTCAGTAAATCTGTATCAGCAGAAAGATCTGTGAAAGTAGTCCAATATGTTATGCCCTCTTCTAACCACCAAATGCTTTTGAGCTATAATGAATACAGATTCGTTTCTGGCTAACTTGCATAAATATACATGCCACTATATCAGTGGTACAGTTATCTTTACCAACACAATGGGCTTTATGGTTTAAACTATTCCTTCCAACCCCACCATTTACGTCAGTCATTGTAATAGTATCATTCAATTCCATAAGCTAGCAAGCTAAGTAGTTTCTGACTATGTGCAACCGTTCAGTTTAATAGTCCATTATTCAAGGTCATACACAATGAGAAGGCCAACAGAATATTTCAACTGAGCACTTGGACAATATTTCTACTGACAATACTACTGGTCCATATACTTCAGCGGTAGATGGTTTTCAAACAACTCTCTTCATTTTCCTCTACAACACCTCTTTCATAAGAACTTTCCTTTTCTATATACTCCTATACTTTCTTTTCCAAAATCAAGATTCCTGGGTAAATGAACTACAGTAGATACTTCAGAAGACTAGAAACTGTCCTTCAAAATCCAAGTTTCATTCCAGAAGTTTCAGAACCAGTATTAAGAAGTGCACATGTAGGAGATGGTCTTCTGTTAACTTAATGGCTGTGATGAAAAACAGAAGACAAATATTTCAAGCCTTTCGAGATTTAACCCCACCCTACTCATACCTCTGCCTCTTATGAAGTCTCCTAGTTAGGTGGTAGTTTAGGATGGTTAAATGAAATATTTAAAAGAAATCCAACGGACTATCTGACACTTTGATAAATGTTGTAACAGACAAAATCAGCTTTTGGTATAAATGAGTTTTCTAGTGAGGCTTACATAAAAAGGATTATTACGCAATGCTAAAATCTTTTCATGTAAGTCACAGCAGCATAGGAGTCAAGTAAAGGGAGATATTCCTCTTAGAAACAACATAACGTTCATATAATAAATGAGCAAGTTATTTGAAAACCAAAATTTTATTGAACAGAATCAAGATGAAATAGGAGTGAAAGTTTGACATGGGCTTTTGGGTTGTTCTCAGGTTTCTCTAACTGATTGTAATTAACTGAGGTTACTGCTTCTGCCTCTAACAGGAATAACATCAGAATTTGTTCAACATGCCATAAGAAATATACATTTATTTCTCTTAGGCCTCATAGCTGTTTTTAAAGCAGGTCAAGCATCTCCAATGGAAATGCACTGTGTTTACTTTAGACTGTAAGTTAGAAATTGGGGACTAACTGGCCTAGAGGGAATATCAATAGCTCAAGATATAAAAAGCCCTAGATATCTTGGGATGGCTTACTGTATGAGTTGTTGCCAACAAGCTCCATTCAGGAGATCTGATGCAATGCCACAACCTAGTTCATTCAGGTTTATAAAAACTTATGTATAGGAGAAGTAACTGTTGGGGTAAATGGAGTGGAAGATAATCTGGTATTACAAAAGAAAAGAGAGAGTATTCTCAAACTTTTTCCGGCTTCTCAAACATGTACAGTAAAATGCCATAAGTTAAGTAAATAATGCAAATACTTATTTGGGTAGGTCAAAATGTTCCCACAATTATTGCAAATAACAGAAATGTGAAATATTTCAGTGTAGCTCACAATATACAGAATTTGATGGAAGAGAAAGATAAACAGGTCAATTAAAACAAAGAGGTACAGGAGGAAAAAAAATCAGCATAAAATATGGAATAAATACCAGAAATTAGGAAATGGTTTCAAGGGGGAAAGACATCTAGATCTCAGTGAAAGCCACCCTTAAATCTGCTATTTTCTATGCTTGAGGTAATTTACTTATTAATGCCTATCTTCTAGCTGACTGTGGACATTTTAAATATTTTATCACTATTCATGCTCACCAAGATTTCCTCTCTTCATGACTTCTTTCTGCAATTATTGATAAAAATCTTGCTCCTTATTTGCATTGTGTATATGTAAATTTTATATACAAGGTAGAGTACAAGTGGGAATTTATTGCTCCATGTTTTGAATTTGGACTGACCTTGTCACTAGCTTTAGGCTACAGAATGGAACAGAGGTAATGGTTTCCTAGTTTCAACTGTTGGCCTCAAGGACTTTGCACATTTCCTCTGTTCTCTTGGAACCCTGCCTAGATAACTTTGAATAAGCCTGGGTGAGGCTGCTAATAGATGAGACATCACATGGAGCAGAGAAGGGCTGGTCTAGCTAAGGCAACCTATGTCAGCCATTTCTCTATCAGTCTAGCAGCTGACCTCAAAGTATGAGTGAACCATTGGTATTTTGTAGAAACTTAAGTTTAATAAATGGTTCTAATTTTAAACCAATATGTTGTAGAGTGACTTATGCAGCAAAAGCTGCTGAAATATACAATATGGCTTTATCTTTTAATGTAATACTTATCACAGTGTGCCTTTTATTAGAAGCAAGTATTTGCTTTTTAACCATTTACTCTTGGAGGGCAGAAATTAAATTAAATTATATTGTATTATATTTATTATATTATATTAGTGTATATACATAGCACCTTTACCATGCTTTGTATATAGCAGGGACTGAGTTTGATGAAATAAACTGAAGTGAAAATCAAATTCTTGTGTTCATCAGCATGTCTACTTATGGTTTAACCACAGTACTGCTGAAGAATCAAAGGCTCAGAAACTCTTCTTATACTTGTATAATTCTCAATTATGAACTATTAAAGGCCAGCAATGGTTAGTACTTGATGTAAACATACCACTTTAAGTTGTTTGATTAAATGAGGCTGTAATTTGTTCTTCTCAAACTTTATCATTAACTCAAATTTGGATTTTGATAAAAATATACACATATTTGATATCTGCATGCAAAACTCTACTTCAATCCTACTTTATGAATATGTATAAAATATGCAAAATGTTAAAAGAACTTTTGATTTGTACCATTCAATCACACTATTAAAAGATTTTCTAAACCCAGAAATCTGACAAATGAGATATGTATATTAATATGCTTTAACTCTGAAGTGCTATACAAACATAAAATATCATGAAAGCTTGTATATTCAAAATGTCATTTCACTTTTTTCCTAAAGCATATAAAAGCAGAAAATAGAACAGGTGAAAAACAGTTCTGCTATCTATGCCTAATTTTTTTTCCAATGAAATTTTATAGATTTTCAATTGACACTCTGCTATTATAGTCTATGCAGAGATGAGTTCACTAAACACTCCATATTTTAAATATTTTGAAAATTATCATTGAATTGATAGTGCCTGAAACTCTAATACAAGATAATAAGAAACCATGAGTAGAATGATTATACCCATAAACCAGTGAGAAAAATACACTCAAAGACAAGGAACGCATATCTTTGCAGCATTGCACTGGGACAAAGCCACTACTTGCATGAGTACATATCCTATATTGTCCCTTCACGTAACCCTTCATGGTTTTGCTTCCCATCATATAATGCCATAATGATTAGGTCAGTCATTATAAGATGGATAATGAAATAAGAACCTAAAAAGGGTTAGGCATGCCATTTTAGAAAGACTAAATACTATGTCTGAAAAAAAAAAATTGACCAAAACCTGTAGTCTTTGAATGGTCCACAAAATCAACCATATAAAGACTAGATGAAGAATAGGTAATGAAGTTACATATTAAAAAGGAACCAATTACTAGGAGTACAAAGTCTGTCATCCCCCCAAACTAGGGATGCCATAACAAAAATACAGATTCAAAGAGACAATGTTAAATGAGACAGCTTTTTAAGAAATATTTTCTAATAATCATCCTATCCTAAAGGAAACTTGCTGGTTTGGGCAGTAAGTCTTTCTCAAGGATGACACTGAAGCATAGTCCTGGCGCTGTGCAAAGATTTAAGCATTAAGCCAAAGATCATACTTTGTGATTTTTAAGATTAGCCTCCACTTCAAAATTCAAAAATTCTACTTTAGGATTTTGAAGAATACATGCAAAAGGGTATTTAATCATGCCTCATGTGATGTCGAGACATCACCTCCAGAAACACATTCCCAGGCTATTTGTACTTTCAACATCTCTATATTTTAGAAGTCTTCCTTAAAAGAAGGTCCACTTTAAACAACTTGTAAGAATGACTAACTGCAAAAAGAGGACATGAAAGGATCATTTTTCTCACAGTGATTCAACTTACCTGAGTTAATACAGCCCAAAAACTAAGAAGTTTTCAAATCACCTCCATTGGAAAACTTTCCCCTGATGCTATTTTAAAAATAACAGGCATAAGTGGATTTTAGGGAGTAGATTCAATGGGAGAAGGCATAGTCTTTCATTATCAGTAAAAATTTGGACTGCTGGTTTCTACCACTACAACACCACAAAAGAAACTCTGGAATCTAAAAATGTAACAGAAAAACAGGACTTAAGCATAAATGACACTGTTGCTCACCAAGAGGTCACAAATACTGGAGCATTCATCCCCAGCTCGGATTTACCTTATTTTGACTGTGCTTTCTAACTTACTACCTTGGTTAACACTTTTTCCATAGGGAGCCAAACCACAAACTCGAGAGGAAAAACCACAGTCCTTCCTTCTCAGGAATAGTAAGGAAAAAAAAAACTTTTTTCTTGTGAATGTTTCTTCAGTGAAATTCAAATTCTGCTTTCCAAGAAGTCAACTGGCCTAGAAGATTCTAAGAAGGAACTAGGGGAGGCATGGTAGAATACAACAGATACCACCCCCACAAATGCCTAAATCAAAACCTCAATCTTTCAATCTTACATCAGTGAAAGGGTTAAAACCCGAGTGTATCGGTTGAGTTGTAGAATCCACAGGTCTTATGTACGGGAAGAGATAGCTCTATTTATGATCACTCTGGGAAACCCTTTATGTGTAAGAAAACTCCCGTTCTGGCCCCCAAATATTAAGTAGACACACGTTTCTGGGACGCAGCCTGAATCCTCAAATTTGGTAGGTCTACAGACACAATTTTGTTTTCTGCTTCACAGGGCTTTCCAGGATTGTCATCAGATGACAGATTACACCAGCCATCCACAAGGATTCAGAGGTAGCTCAGGCCATCCATTATGGGTTAAAAGCTATTCCAGTGTGAATCGAGTCACAGTAGTAAGGAGACTACCAATACAAGGGGTCCTATAGCTTTAAGAAATACCCTGGGCATCTACAAGTTTTCAGAATGCAAACTATGTCAGCTCTGAAAACAAGAGGCACTGCATCATTATGGCAGGAGAAACAAAGCCAGCCCCCCTTTTAAAATAGACAAAAAAAAGATTGTTTAATAGGAGAGAAGCATCAGTCATTGATTCTTACTTCATTCACACTTTCTATCCAACCCCATCCATCTTCAGAGTGAAGAGATGACAGAGCCCAGTTAACTCTCTCCCTTCTTTGGGCCCTCACCCTTTCTGCCCCACTATATCCAAACTTTCAAGGCCTACCAATGCACCCATTTCAATCTATAAGAAGCAGTGCTATAGAATGACTGTATGTACTGGCCTTGCCAAGCTCAGGTGTGCCTAAGTACCAGTTTTCATCACACTACTTCAATAGTGTTGGTTTTCAGGTTAGCATGACTGTCAGGGTCTTTGCTAATCATCTTCAGTATGACTACTTCATCACTCATGGCTGACCATATGTAACAAAAGAAGCAATGGGAAGACTTCAAGCAGCAGAAAAAAGTCAATGAACAAAACCAACAATCCAAAAACTAAAATATTTCATTTTTCTTCAGTGCTTCTGGCCACATTATCTGCAAACAAAAGTTCTCCAAGCAGGCAATCTCTGCATCAGTGCACCTGCTTAGTATTGGCTTGATGAGTTATCTTTTTGCTGTGTCTGCAGAAGCCAACTACAACACAATGGGTCACATCACTTGAGGGTCACTTGAGTCCCTCTACTCCCTGGATCCCTCCTCCCACCCCCTGCCTTCTCTTCTGCCCACAAAACCTTTAACTCCACCATAGCTAAGGAGCCCAGATAGCTAAATAAAAGAGGTGGCCTCAAACACAGGGAAAAACCCTTAGGTCTCCAGTGTGAATCGCCAACACCAATACCCCTCCCCTCCCCTTTTCCTTAAGACCTGATGGTCTTCAGTCACACATCTTAAAAGAAAAACAAAAAACAAAAACACAAAGACTTACTTGTCTCAAGTCGATGAAGGCCAACTGCAGCGTGTCCTCCTGGAACCCAGGCACCGGGCCGGATCTGGCAAACTCTGTGGGAAAGAAAAGAGGATAAAAAGCGCCTTTAACTAACCATGGACAGGGAGATTGGCAGACGGATGACAGGGAAGACAAGAGAGGCTGGGGGAAAGGAGGACCAAGCTTCTAAGGAGTCATGTCTCTCTCCCTTCAGCTTCTTTGTTTGCCCTTCAAAATTCGTGTCATCAAAACACCATTAATTCCAGCATCCTGACAGCAAGGAAACTGTACTAATTCGACCTGAAATTTATTCCCATGAGCTGCGCTGGGCTTCAGAGTATTTGTTTTGTGAATGGACAAACAACTTGCAAAGGAGGAGGGAGTGAGGGAGAGAAAAAAGTTTTTCCTCTCAACACAATAAAATCTTCAGCTGTGAAACTCTTTTCAGTTCCGAAAGCTATTTATATTTTAGATCGCTGAAGGAATTTTCTAATTTCACGCTTGTCACCTCATTCCTCAAGCATTTATCAAAAAATATTCCCTGCCACATCATTAATTATTCCTCACTGATTATTTGTATTATCTCATGAGTGCCAACACAGACACACACAGACACACACAGACACACACACACACACACACACACAGCAGTAGCAGCAGCAGAGGCTGCCCCAATCCAGTCCTTGGTTTTTGAGCAAAGGAGTATTTGCAGATATGAAAATGTCCATTTGAATTAATTTCACTATAAAATTAAGGGAATATTTACACAAGTCTCTCCATGTAGTGTGCTATCTTTGACTTTTATTTTCATTTTTCTCTCAGTTTGTTCTTCTCTTCCGTCTACCTTAATTCCCTCTTAGGTCAGAGAGCACAAGAATGCTATTTGCAATTTGCAGTAGCACCTCAAGTAAAAGCTGAGTTTATGATTTGGGCTTCCAAGTCATTAACAAGAAGATAACTGTACAGGGCTACAGGGACAAATACTAATAACAGTTAAGAATGTCAGGTTTTATTGTCCCTAAGCCCTGCTTATTATGAAATCAAAAGGTCTTATGTTCCCCCTGTACATATATTACATGAATGCAGACAAAATGCTAAAGTCAGACCATTACTATGTCTCTGTTTTTGTTTGTAAAGCCAAAGTATGAAGAAGGGCATTTAATATCAATCTATTTATTGCAAAAACAACTCTTATCTGTTCAAAATGAATATAAAAAGAAGTGTTTTACTTTTTAATAATTTTCTCTCTGTGGTAAATTTAAGGAACCATAGACTTGGTATCATATTTTTCTTTTTAAGTTAAATAAAATCCATTAAGATATCTGCATATGCCTGGAAAATTACTTTCAGTCACTGGATAAATTTAAATGATGACTTGTCAACAATGAATAGAATTTCTATATAAAAATATTTTCTAGCTAGGAGCTTCTTATATATAACAAGTTTTCATAAAATCCTTAACCCACTTTTGAAAATAATGCTACCAAATTAATTAGACTGTAGGATTATGAGAATACTATGTGAAATGAATTGTAAAGTGATTTATTAAACTAATTTAAATATAGCACACATGTATTTTACAACTCTAAAGAAATAATAGTACTGTAAATATTTCAAATAAAAAGACTCATAAAAAGAATGAGATAAACTGTTACACAGTCATAGAAAAGTTTTTATTTGCTTTGAGAGGAAAATTCAAATGCCACTTGTAAATTAACTCTAGTGTATACAGCCTAAGTTTTAAAAGCCTAAAATTCTTTTGATTATAGCTATAGTCACTGTTGTGGACAGTCTTGTTAGGTAGTCAATTTTATATGCTTCCCATATTTGATGGCTTATTCTAAGATTAACAGATTATCTCTATTTGATCATATGTCATTTTTTTATGTTGCATCATTTGAAGCATTTACAGTCCTATAGAATATTAGGAACCTTACTTGCAACAATTATGAAGATATTCTGCTGTTCCATTTTTATCCAACTCCACAGAATTACCCTGTGATATACTTTCAATGTTTTGAAGCTGGCTACATATTCTTGAATCTTTTTATTGGGCATTATTCCTGGGACTAATAGATGAAGCTGATGAAACCACTCAGGAATCTTGATATGATACATATTTAGTTCGCAGAGTTACTTTACAGAGCTTATTTTATGACGCACTGAATCTTCTAGGTTCCCAAAGGATATAATGGCCTTTGATTTACCCTTTTATAAATCAGATTACAAAAAAAGATAATTACACCAGGTGTCACAAGGAGAAGGGATTAATTTTATTATGAAAAATGTCTAATTACTGAATATTCAACTTCATATTTATATCTTTCCTCACTGCTTCATGTATATAATTCTTATTTTTTCATGTAGTCAGTAAATGCCTGCTGGATACAGTACATTTAATAAAACCCAACAAGTATTCAAAACAGTAGGTGTTAACAAATATTATGTTTAATAATATATACATAAATAGCAGCAATTATTAACTGCATGTATTTGTCACTGCCAATGAAAATTTCTGGAGTGCTACAGGTGAGGGATGTCTAACCTGAGTATCAATAAGCAGGCTTTTGGAATTAATGAGTTCCCTAAAATTACATGCACAATGACTTTAAGGGAGTAAACTTCGGAGGTTATATCAATTAAAATTTAAGCCCTTATTTTCCAGTTACTAGTTTTCTAGGCTTGCATAAAATAAATTAATGTCTTTATGCTTCAATATCTTTACAAAATTTAGGATAATAAAACAGCGTTCCTTATACTGCGCTTGTAAGAATTAAATAACACATGTAAAGCTGTTGGCAGAGTGCCTAGAATATCATAACTGATTATCATTAAAATTAGTTTCTTTGTCTGAAAATGCATTTCTCTGAAAAGAAAGTTCATAGCTTTCACTGAATTCCCAGAGGGCTGATGATCATTAAGGTTAATAAATACTGTTTCATACCTAGGACAAAATATCAGAAGTTTAGCTACCATTCAGTAATGACTTAGTGAGTTTGTTTTGCAAATGTATTTGTAGACAAATATTTAATTGCTTCATTTAAAGGAAGTTCATATACCTAATTACTACTCTATTATTTACAGCACAGTAATTTTCATTTGTATTCTAAAAAATTCAATAAATGGATAAAATGAAACTATAACTTCATAAGTCAATATACTCTCAAAAACATGACTGCCCTGCTAGAGTCAATTTTTTCTAATATCTGAAAAGGGTTAATAACACAAGAAAGTGATAGTATTTTTAAAATAAATGAATACTTATACATAGACTGATTTCAATTATATAAATATAATATGCATAAAAACATGACAGTAAGCACTCTCTTCATAATGTTAACCAAGGCTGGAAAGGAAGATCATAAAAAGGGTTTTTTTCACAATTCATAAATTGTTAAAATTAATGTCAGTTTTATAACCCAAGAAGAGGAAGTAGAACACACATGTGCATGCACACATACACATATTATGTAGCAGTACTATATTAGTACTTTCTTTAGTGACAAGAGATATAATTTATTCAAGATTTGACATTATAGCAGCTAGGATTGGTCTACAAACCCTAATTCCCAGATATGAAAAGAGGAAAACTACATGTGGGGTGCGGGAGCGGGGAGATGTTCCAGTCTTCTGTTACATGCTGATCAATGTAAAAATTGATTATATGTATACAGAAGACTCCCTTTACAGTCTTCAATGAAAACTTTTCTTCTTTTGACATCACATGAGTGATCAATGCATGTAAACGTGGACAAGTAGAACCAAAGGATAAATGTAAGTTTTCAGTATGTAAGTGACCTAAATCAGCATAAAAAAGCTCAGATTTCTGCAATATAACCTCAGCATTCGGGAAGAAGTCAAGATACTAACATGTAACAAACCTTTTCTATGATCAGTTCTTGCTAGTTGGGCACTGAGTCAAAGTTTAGGCAAGGCTATTAATGTGACTTCCTTTAAGGAGAATGGTTAAGGTTAGGATTGCTGCTGATCAGCATAAGGCTGTCCTCCAGAGAGTTTGGCTCTCTCTTGCATCTCTATGCTGTCCTATGTAATCATGGTAGCGACTTACTGTCTAACTTGGTATCAGAACCTAACTCCAAGATCCAATTTGCAAACATGAAATACCTTCCATGAGAAAACTGCTAACCCACTGAAGCTTACCAAGAAAGTCTTTTCATTTAAAGAAGTACATAGAGGTATACAAAATTACAGGAAGGGCATATTGTCAGTGAAGACACAAGAAGAGAAAGAAAATCACAAACTTATTTTATTTGCCAAATATCCAACAATGCTTCATATTCTCATATACATATAAATCTATGATATAGTAATCTTTCTTAAAAGAAATAGTATTATGTTCTAACACTATACTGAGAATTCAATTTCTAATAATCTTCACAATATAGTAAAATGAAACTACAAAAGGGAAAAGAAAAAGAATCTACTATTTTAAGATCTACTATTTTAAGATCAGCTTGCAAATAATCTTTAAAAACTGATTACTTGCAAGCTGATCTTTAAAAACTCTGTCATTAAGGGTGGAGAAAACATTTTTAAAAATTTTATCTGGCACATATGACTGAAGAAATCAAAATACAGTAAAAAGCACATAATACTAAAGTAGAATTAAATGGAAGAGCTGAAGTTAGAAGGGGGTTTGAGAAGTCAAAATGACTATCTGTAGTCTGTGTATCTAGAGAAGACATTGCGGAATTGATCAAAAGCAAGTTGTGTGAGAAGCACAACATAAAACCAATTCTTCCATGTCTTTGCAAATTGTCCACAGAAAAAGCACAGTTTTCAAAGGAAATTCTACCTTGAGCAACAGGTAAAATGTATTTCTGAAAAGAAAAATTAGTACAATGGGGAAAAAAATGAAATAACAATTGTGGGCGGAAAACATAATTTATTCAAATAAAGAGTAAATGAAAAGACAATCTCCAAAATGGTAACAAGATGTCCCTAGATAACATCAATATACTACTACTTCTAGTGAGCTTCCAGTTCAGACAATGGACAAGACAGCTCTAGCTCAATGGATCACAAATCCAGTCTAGGCCTAACTGTCAGATAAGCAAGAAAACTTGGTATCCCAGAGCCTAAAGTATACCAAGTACTTGTTTATATCTTAAGATCACATCAGGTCACATGTGTTTTTTGTAGAATTGAAAAAGTAAGTGCTGTTGTTGCTGTATTAACATAATGGTTTCCTGGTATCTAGCTCCCTGGAGCAACAGATAAGAGGTATGCTAGACAAGGAAGTGTGGCTCTGGGGAAGTTAAAGCCTTCTTGCATCACTTCACAGTAGCTCCACTAAGCTAATTACAGAGAGGAGTTGATGGACTCCGCAGGGAATCCACTTCAAGTCTTACTGGTCAGAGAAAGGTTTGCCAAAACAGGGAAGTAAGAATCAAGAATAATGCTAATGAGATAGAAAAAGAGGGTGAGGGGTCAAAGGGGAAAACTTCTTGGAGATTTAAATGCACTAGATCTCTTGCTTTAGGAAGGAGTGGGAGCGATATATTTATAGTTAACAATGCTGTAGTACATATTTAAAAATTTAAGAAGTTTAATTTCATACATGTGTTCTTACTACAGTAAGGATGAATGAATGAATGGAAAAATGTATACCACAGACTTACAGAAAATATTTAAAAATCAAGAACTTGTATCTATAATATATAATGCATCACTAAGCTGAACCATGATGATAGTAAAACTATTGAAAATAGTCCAAGATACTAGACAACACAAAGGAAAATATGTCAACAAGATGGTGTAATACATAGTCCTGTACTTATATCCCCACAGAGCAACAATAATTTTGCAGTCATCCATGGCTAAAAGTGTTTTACTTAGAGTATCATGATTTAAGTAGGAGGGTATGAAACCCCGGAAGAGCCCACGAATGAGTAGGGCCCTTTGAGAGGACACAATTGTATTCAACTGACAAACCTGTCAACCATGTTTCTGGCACCAAATCCAGAAATGGCCCCATGTGGATTCTGCCAGACTCCTATTTATCCTTGGTAGGTCCAGCTAACAAAACCACTCACCAAATGAATCTAGAGAAGACATGCCTACTTGAACCTTGAGTACTTTGACTGCTGGCCTTGGTTTTGACTGTGGATCAAGGAATTGCCTTGAGACTCAATTCTAACACCTCTTAACTATGGCACCAACAGTCTTGTTCACAGAGAAAACCAGAGGAAGGCATGCTAGTCTGAAACATACAGGGTAGCCTCATTGATCAGAGTGCCACAGCAGATCCTGAAAAGGCCCTGACATTGACTCTATACTCTCTTGGCTACTGTCTGAGAACAGTCCTGACTGCAAAGAGAATAAGAGAAGTTCCCACATACAGTTATGTCCCCAAAGACAGGTCTGCATATCTTGGTCATGTTTGTGGATCTTAAAGCTGTCCAGAGACTTCGTTTCCGTGTTCTCAATGTAGCCAATATTGCCAGTTGGTGCAAAAGATATAATAGCCATACCACCTATAAACTCTGAAACAGATCCTCATTTTACAACTGCAACCCCATGGCTCACAGTTGTTGGGCAATCTGGGCCAAAAGGGATCAAAGGGGATCCAAGTCTCCCATCTCTGTAGATTCCAGTAGCAACCACATAACTAGCTCCAGTCCCACTCCATAACTATTCCATAAAGCAATCCTATAAACTAGAGGGAACTCTATGGTTTAAATACTTCTGTCATCATAAAATTTCATGTTAAACTTAATCCTCAGTGTAACAGTACTGGGAGGTATAGACTGTAAAAGATTACAGATGATCAAAAAAATGGTGATTGAGGAACGAAGATTCTATTTTCATGAATAGTATTAGGTCACCTTATTTATATACAGGCTGTACAGTTTGTCCTATTTTGCTCTTCTGCTTTCTGCTAAGTTTAAACAGAATTCCTTCCCTCTAGAAAATGAAGCATGAAGATGACAATGTGGAAGCAAACAGCAGCTCTTATCAAACAGCTGAACCTGCTGATATCTTGATCTTAGTTGCCTCAGCCTCCACAAGGGTGAAAAATAAGTACCTACTGTTTTTAAATTACTCAGCCTCAGTAATTTTGTTATAGCATTACAAATAAAATAAGAAAAGACCTAAGAGGAGATCTTTATCTGCTTAAACCAGTCTTTAAAGACTGGAAGAAATGTTTGCTCCTTCAAATGTATAAACACCAATGCAAAGCTAACCAGATAATGAAACAAAACAAAAAATAGCCAAACATGACACCATTGAAGGAACCCAAAAAAATCTGAAATGCAGACTTCAAAGAAATAAATATCTACAAATTTCTTGAAAAATAATTCACAATAACCACCTTTAAAAAGCTCAGTAAGATGCAAGAAAACACATATTGACAAACAAACAGACTTAAGAAGATAAATAAAGTGAATAATAAACAAAATAAACCATAACAAGAATCAAGCAAAAATCAGTGAGCTAAAGAACACACTAATAGAAATGAAAAGCTGAGTGGAGCACTTCAATTGCAGATTCCATCATTCAAAAGAAAGAATTGATACACTCCAAGACAGGTCATCTGAGATTAACCAAGTAGAAGAATAAAAAAGGAAAAAGAATGAAAAAGAAAAAAGTGTAAGACACAATCAAGCATATGAATACACAAATTAAAAGAAGTTCAAAAAGAAGAGAGAAAAAATGGTCAGAAAGATTATTTTTAAAAATATTACCCGAACACTCCTAAATCTTAAGAGAAAAACAAACATCCAGAAATTATGGAACACAAAAGACCCAAAAAACCAAAAGAAAAAAAAAGAGAGAGAGAGAGAGAGACAGAAAGAGACATAACTGAAATAAAAACTAAGAAAACTCTTGAAAGCAAAACAGAAAAGAGATCAAATAGAAAAACATTTCTATTACAGTGAGTTTTTCAATAACAGCTTTGCAGGCCAAATTGAAGAAGGATGATATATCAAAATGCTCAAAGGAAAAATATAAAACACTTGCTGACAATGAGTACTACAATCTGAAAGTTGTAAAGGAGAAATAAAGGAGAAAAGGAAAATTTCAGACAAAGAGGGAGGACATTAACAGGAAATTTGTCTTTCAGGAAACGCAAAATGGAGTTTTTCAAGTTGAAAAAGATTATACCAAGAAATAACACTAAAACATATGAAAGTATAAGCTCAATGATAAAGGTGAATATTTAGTTGGATTAACAATACTCTAATACTGTAAATGTGGCATATAATTCATTTTTTTATTGTACTGTAGAAGTTGAAGATAAAGCTATTAAAAGTAATCAAAGCTCCAAAAATTTGTCATTGGATACATGATGAATAAAAGATGAAAAGTGTGATATTAACAGCTAATTTGAAATAGGAATTAAAAAAAAGAAATAGGAATAAAACTGTAGACATTTATATGAGATTGAAATTACATTGCTATCAGTATAAAACAGAATTTTAAAACTATGAAATGTTTTTATAAGCCCCTTGATAACTTCACAGTAAAAAAAAACCCACAAAAGATAAAAGTTAATAAACATACCACTACAAAAATTTAACCAATCACAAAGAAGGTAGCAAAATTGGAATGATATAGTAAGTAAATTCTAAAACAGCAAAAATACTTACACATCAAGAATTACTCTATTTTTAAAGTTTTATTTTTATTAATACATGTTCACAGTACATAATGGTTACCTGTATCATGGGCAGCTGAAACATGTACACAACAGAACCTAATTCTTTTAATGTTCTTGCTCCCCTCCCTAAACGTAGATTACATTCTCTAACCAAAAGACACAAAGTTGCCAAATGGATTAAAAGGAAAATCCAACAATATGATGCCTACACACACTCATTTTTGCCCTAAGAATAGGCTGAAAATGAGGGGCTAGAAAAAGACATGTCAATCAAATAGTAAAGAAAATAAGGATAGCTATTTATATCAGACAATAAAGAAAAGTCTCATATAAACAAGCTAAACTTGAACAAGAAAGTAGAATAAAGTCTAAAATGAGTAGACAAAAGGAAATAATAAAGATTATAAAACAGATTAGGAAAATAACATTAAAATGAATAAAACTAAGAGCAGTTTTTCTTTTAAATGAAGATAAACTGTTGGCTAGGCTAAAAAAGGGGGAGAGGGTAGTGAGGATTCAAATAAATAAATTATTAATGAAAAAAGAGACATTACAAATTTGATACCAGAGAAATAAAAAGAATTGTAAGAGACTAATGTGAACATATAACTCTATAATGTTTGGATTCCAAAGGGGAGAGGGGAGACAACAATTGTTAGGAAAAATTTTTTTTTCTTGAAAAATCACTCCCCTAGGAAGTGAACAATCTTATATCAACAGCTGGCAGCCCTTGTCTGAATCTCGTGATGAGAAGCAGAAAGCAGCAATCAAAATACAAAACCTGAAATTTGGAGGACAGTATCTTTCTGCCCCCTCTGGCTCTCACAAACTGTGTGCAAGCAGCTCTAGGGATGACTGATAGTTGTCTACCATAGAGAACTAAGAAATGAAACTGATTAAAATTAACCACATTTTAAGGTCTAACATTTCACCTGGAATTTGCAAATGTTCAGTAGATCTTGGAATTCAAGAATAGTTATAGTGAACAGATTTTGCCAGTGCAATTGTATTTTAAGGTAAAAAAGAGTCTTGTTGCTTCATTCTCCATCTAAACACATTCTTAATCCTATGGTTCAGCAACTGCATTGCTCAGTTATCAAAACTGACATCCACACAAAAAACTGGGGTTGAATGTTTACATTTATAATTTCCAAAGCTTTATTCATGACTGCCAAAACTGGGAAATTACCACAATGTCCTCTAGTTGGTGAATGAATAAATGGTATTATATACAGATAATAGAATTTTACTTATTAAAAAAAATGAGCTATCAAGACTTTAAAACACATAGAGGAAGCTTTAAATGTGTTTTACTAAATGAAAATTATATACAATATAATTCCAATTATATTAAGTTTTGGATAAGGAAAAACTATGGAGACAGTAAAGGATCAGTATTTTCTAGAAGGTTAGAAGGAGAGAAAATTGAACAGATGAAACACAGAGATTCTTCAGGAAGAAAAGTGAGATTATAATTTTTGTAATTATATTATACATATTATTATTCACTTGTCCAAACCTACAAAATGTATAACACCAAGAATCAACCCTAATACAAAATAGGGACTCAGAATGGTAAGGATGTGTTATTGTACATTCACTAATTATAACAAATGTAGCAGTCTTCAGGCACCCAGTTAACAGAAGAAGAGTCTACACATTAGGTAGGTCAGGGACTATAAAGGAACTTTCTGTATTATCAAACAATTTTGTTATGAACCTAAAACTGCTCTAAAAATAAAATCTGTTGATGATGATAATGATGATGATGATAAAAGAGCAGAGGAAAGTGAAGGCTAACTACAACTTAATCTCAAAGTTTCTTTGCAGATAATCTGATTTACACTGGTAATAATAAACTTTCATACCAAATGTCAAACCAGTACTCCTAATGGATTTATAAATTGTTTCCAAAGTTCAATTCTCCTAACTTCTTTTGCTTTGAAAGACAATTAAAAATTACGATAAATAGTAATAGCTTTTTACTTAAGGAATTAATACTCTATAAACTAAGCAGTAGCCACAAGCCACAACTATGAATGGCCATTCATGCTGCTGCTAAGTAAATAAGCCAATTAATCTCCATTTGGCTCAATCACATACAGTATGTTGAGAGGAAAAGAGGCATGTGCAGTGATTGATGTGAAAGGCAGCATACATTTACCTGTCTTGAGGGGAATAAATCTAGAAAAGTGGAGAAGTGATTCCTAGGTCTTGCATAATATATATAAGCATGAACAGTAAAAAATTCAGAGAAATTAATATCAAAATCTCAAATCTCAAAAAGAATCTCAAAAAGAGAAGTGGTAATCTTTGTTTCAACATTTAAAGGAAAGAGATGATACAAGTTTCTATTAGGTCATGGAGTTCAGGGGCACCGTGTGCCTTTGCAGAAATTAACTGCTGTTCTTTGACTAAGGAAATACTACTCTAAATAATGAATGAGATTATTTTAGTTACAATTAAGTTTATACAGAGTGACATCTATATTGTAAAAGAAGAAGGATTAAAGAAAGTTAAGACCATAATAAGTGGCAGGAGAATGTCATGGAACATGACTGTATTTTCCCTTAATATTCCACAAATCATAGCAAAGGATACCAAAGATGTCCTAGGACTTAAACTGACAACCCTAGAGTGCTTAAGATGAAAGGAGAATTTGTAATTACAGGACTTCACCAGATGAAAAAATAAGCCTGAAGAGGTTAAGTCAGTGAACCAGTTAAAATCTAATCCCTCTAATTCTATTACTTCAATATGTATCTCCTACCCTAGAATATCTAAAAAATACTCGTTTTGCATGTTCTTTTACACAAACATTACATATTCTTTTTCATTTATTTAGGTAATTGGTTGCTTTTACATAAGTGCTGTTCTTAAAATGCGTAGATCTGAGTAAAGTTATACTCTTCCACTGAAGCTTCTGAGTGCTTCATGATTTAGCATTAATAAGGGACAATTTCACAACAGTTCTTTTTAAATTGTGTTGAAAAAGCCTTTCTCAATTAGTAATCAGCAGCACTTTTGAGTATAATCTCTGGGAAAGTTCAAAATCTACCATGAAAAGAGTGGGCTTCCTGAGAGTCAAGAAAGTCCGGTGTTCTAAAGTAGTAACTTTATATCATTGATATTTTTACTATCCTTTCAAGGACTTAATTTTATCCATATGCTTGTTTAGTAGTGATTATTATGCTGTATGCATACATTTCTAAACCTATGGCTATCTAAAATTTTACACTAAGAAAGGCTTCTGACTAGCCACATTTCAAGTGCTCAACTGCCACTTTTGGCTGTTACCTTAACTACTGGCAATGCAGCTCTAAAGACACTGATATAATAAAAGCAAAGAAAAATAACTGTTTGAAGGATGATAAGATTTTGAAATGAAAAGAAAGAAATCCTAAAAAAAATGTATAGCAGTATGAGTTGTTTTTACATTTACTATAAAATTGCAATTGAGGTAAATGTATAGGCTATTATACAACTGCTTATCTTAGTTTTACTTATACTGCTATAACAAAACACCATAAGGCAAACAAAGATTTATATCTCACAGTTTTGAATGTCAAAAGTACAACATCAAGACAGCAGATTTGGTATCCAACAAGAGATTCCTTTCCAGTTTACAGACAATACCTTCTCCTTATGTGTTCACATGGTGAAAGGGGTAAGGGATCTCTTCGGAGTCTTTTTTTGTGGGGACACTAATTCTTTTTATGTGAAGGTATGTTTCTTAATGATTTAATCACCTCCAAATATTATCATCTTTACAGTGAGGATTTCTAAATATGAATTTTGAGTAGACACAAACATGCATATCATAGCCTTCTACCTTGTTTCCATTATGAAAACTTTCTCTTAGAATCTCAAATTTTAAAAATATTAGGCTTTAAATAATGGCAGAAGTGTGGTATTATATTCCTCATTATGTCTGCAATAACTGTTACCTCTCTACTAGTGTTATGGATTAAGAACTGGTGGTCAACTTCACGCCAGCTGAATTAAATCAGCAGGGTGCTGAGCATTGATGTTTCACCTGAGGAAAGTTGCCAGCATAAATAGAGATGTGGAGGAGAAGGGAGGTTTGAGGCATTGAGGCACTGAGGCACTGTGGGTTCTCCTACGTGTTTGTTTGAGACATTGGTTCTCCTGGAGAAGCTCTGGTCCTTACATAGAGCATTGCTTCCTGGCTCCAGAGGTGAAGACATGTGCTGCTTAATCTCCAGAATAAACTCGTCACACTGGCTTCCTGGCATGTACTCAACTGTGCTTATCGTCAGAGGAGCTCGGGGCCTCCGTGTCCCTGAGGATGGCAGTGATGCTTTTCAGGACAGCCCTGGTCTTTATTATAAGCATGACTTCTCGGCTGCAGCGTAGAACCCTCAACCTACCAGCACAGCTCCTTCACCTTGCTGGCATACTAGCTTCCACCACTGACTTTTGGGCCCTTCCAGCACAGATCCATAAAAGAGACTGGCACAAGTCCTTCTGGGCTCTAGACCTCCAGTTGGACTCCTGGGAGGCATTGTCATGAGTTCTGGGTCTTCATCTGGACTCATGTGGGACATCACTGTGAGATCCAGGCCCTTGGCTAAATATTCTATGTCTTTAGTGTTGTGGATAGATTTCCTGCATTTTCTTGTGTTAACCATCATAAACAGTATTATAAATTCTATGTCCCAATTCTAATTGTTATCCACACAACCCCGGATTACAACTAGTCCTATATGATTGAAAGGTCTAAGGTGCCAGACTCTGCTAGACCTTCACTTGTAATCTTGTCTAACTTCTCTTCATATGGTTTTTGCTTCCTTAAATCTTAATACTCTATAAAAAATGATGTTAAATCATTTTGGAAAAACAGCACTGTTTAAAATGATGATAGCTCTGGGTGTGGTGGCACACATCTATAATCCCAGCACTTGGGAAACTGAGGCAGGCAGATCACTGTGAATTTGAGGACAACCTGGCCAACAAAGTCAGTTTAAGGTCAGGCTAAACTATATAGCAAAACCCTGTCTGAAAAACAAAAGAAAAGGAAAAGGAAAAGGAAAAGGAAAAGGAAAAGGAAAAGGAAAAGGAAAAGGAAAAGGAAAAGGAAAAGGAAAAGGAAAAGAAAAAGAAAAAAAAAAGAAAAAGAAAAAGAAAAAGAAAAAGAAAAGAAAAGAGAAAAGAAAAGAAAAGAAAAGAAAAGAAAAGAAAAGAAAAGAAAAGAAAAGAAAAAAGAGGAAGAGAGGGGAAGGGAGGGGAGGAAAGGGGAAGAGAGGAGAGGAGAATGATGAGAGCTAATCACCATATATTTCTGGAAAAATCTCTTTGCTTCAGTTTTCCTAGCCAATAATGATAACAATCTTGAGCTACAACTTCAACTGCTAATGGTCTAGCATCTAAAATCTCAAGATCTAAAATGACCCCCAAAAGTCTCTTGTTCAGAAGTGAGGCTTTTAGGCCAGATGCAGTGGTGCATGCCTGTAATTCCAGCACTCAGGAGGGTGAGGCAAGAGGATCATTGAGAGTCTGAGGTCAGTCTGGGTTATAAACTGAGTTCAAGGCCAGTCTGAACTGCATACTTGCAAAAAGACAACAAAACAAAACACACAGGTTAACTGGATCACAGAGTCACTATACTCATTCATGGATTAGTCCAGTGGTCCTTAACCTTATTGACACCAGGAGGGAGAGCAGGGATGGGTTTGGGTTGATTCAAGTACATTATATATATTGTGTACTTTATTTTTATTATTACATGGTAATAGATAATAAAATTATTATAAAAATCAACATAATCCAGAATCAGTGGGAGCCCTGCTGCAGATCACTCCATTTGGGGATAATGAGAGCCACCTGAAGTGTGTTGCTTATGTCCAGTATACTACATAATCTCATTATGATTGCTGTCACTGCGGAAAACCCTGCTTCACAAAGACAGGACAATGGAAATGGAAGTATATTGGAAATGGAAGCACAGATTTTGGTGTATGGGTGGTAGTCTCAGAATATTCTTCCTTGGCTTTAATCCCCAAGTATGTAGATTTGAAATTATTTTAAACATTTTTAAGATCATCATCACTTGAGATTTCAAGAAGTTAATCCTATTCCAGTATGGACAAAGTTGGTTCACTTAGAATATTCACAAATAGATTGAATATTCATTCCTTCTAGTTGGTGGGGGGGGGGGTGTGGTTGTTAAGTAATGTTCAAACTCTTTTGGAAGATGAGATAGACAATCATGTACCAGCTGGGAGATGCTGGCTCAGATGCTTTCAAAAATCTCTGCTAATGTTTAAACATGTCAAAAATCTCAACGTTCACTTGTCCCCATAACTATAGTTTGACTTTAAAAGCAGCCACTTCACCTGCTAACTTGTATACAGCTGTCATTCTTCCCTATAGTGACAGATTGAGTTCACTGGGTCAACTGAATGTGCAAAATGAGCAAGCAAGTTTTGTGACTCGTCACTGAAATGTACTGCCAGTGGTGACTCAAAGAAATCTCTGGAATGACTCAAAAACTCTGGCCAGGGAAATTCAACTCACTCCTGTAAAAGAAGACTTGTATACTCTATGTCCATCTCACTGAGCTGCAAAAATAGACATGATTTAAAGATATGTATGTATTTTAATGCCATTGATCATTTTAATCATATTCTGTAAAATATTGAATTCAGATGACGTTTTTCAGTAGCCAGTGTTTCTCTATGGATGACACGGTCTGTAGATTCGCATTCAGAAATGAGCTCTTTGATTTGACTTGTGAAACCAGGAAGCCATCCAGTCACAGCAGCTGTTCCATCCTTGCATTTACTAACACAAAGTAACCACTTCAGGTTTCCTGATACATAATCATTCAAAGGCTTGAACCATGCTGCAGCTGTGCTATTTGTTGTCAATAATGGTGCACAAAACATATCCTCATACGAATTCTCCTGAAAAATACATTGCACAAAAACAAGAATTGTTGATTTGTCATATTGGTAGATTTGTCAATATGGATTGCTTACCACAGTAACATACTAATTTTCTCTACCAATTGTGCCTCAGTATACTCTATTTCACGAATTCATCTAGTTATGGTGCTAGCCAAATGAGAAGCACAGGGCACCTTTCGAACAGCAGCAGCCTATCCTAAAAGTTCTTGACAAACATCCTCAGCAGCAGGTAGGATCAATTCTTCACTAATAATAAAGGGCCTCAACTTTAGCAATGTGGTTAACCAATAAGAATGATGACCATGGTGCAGACACATTTGATGAGGTGATGGCCTTCAATAACAATTTCTGTTCTTCATGTTCATGTCTTTTTTTTTTTTAACTCCAAAAGCTTACTTTTTTAAAAGTAGGATACTTGGTCTCCATGTGGTGAAGCAGTTTTGAAAGGTATCCTAGGTTTATTACAGAGCTGTTTGCCACATGTTGCAAAAGTGGGCTTGGAGAATGTGAAGCACCTGTTGCAATGAACCCATAATTTATATAGGTCTCTTGGCATTTTCTTTTAAATGCAGCTTTCTTTTTGTTGCAGTCTTAGAGCTTACTACTGTCTCATCATTGAATCTTTCCTGTTTTAGAACAATTTTTCCAATGACATTTGTTTTTTACTCATTTTGACTAGTTAACTTGTGAGCTCACCAAAACTGTGACCAAGACAAGAGGCATCATTAACAACTGTAAATTTAAAAATAAGCATGCAATGCACAAACTAAAATCAAGGGTCAAATTCTGGTTTAAAATTTACCACCTGATGCAGCTTATCACTTGCTATTCACTGATAGGGTTCTGATAAAAGTCTGCAAGTAATTGATTTATTATGGGCTTTGTGCAGTAAACCTCTCTGCTAACATTAATCTGTATCTGCATCAAAAGCACAAGCATTACCACCTCAGCTCTAGCATCATTGCCTTAGCTCCATTCCAAATCAAGGATAAGAAGTAGGCACCTGAATTCACAGTATACAGTAGACTTTGTGCTCCCATAAGAATCTAATGTTGCCTCTAATTTTGTGAGGTGTGCTGTTGGTAATCTGAGTAGGATTACATTAAATCTGTACAACAATGTTTGAAGTATGGTCATTTTCACTATATTGGTTCTTCCTAGTCACGAACAAGGGGTAGCTCTAAATTTTCTAATATCCTCTTCAATCTTTGTTCAGAGTAATTTTCAATGTAATGCTCTCTTACTTCTTTCAGTAGATCAATTCTCAAGTACTTCAGTTTTTCGATACTGTTGTGAAAGGTGTGGTATTCTTAATTTTTCTTTCAATGAGTTTGTTACCTGTGTATAGGAATGCTATTGATTTTTGAGTGGTGGTTCTGTATTCAGGTATACTGCTTAATTTGGTTATTAAATCTAGAAGCCTCTTGGTGGAGCTTTGGGGATCTTTTATGTAGCATATCATGTCATCTGCAAATAATAATAATTTGAATTCTTATTTTCTTATCCTTATTCCTTTTGTTTTCCTTGTCTATTCACTCCAATTAATATTTGCAAATAATACTGAATACAGGTGGTGAATTCATCTGGAATAAAAAAGACATAGTATAGCAAAAGCAATTATAGGAAACAAAGGCAAGGCAGAAGGTAACACAATACTTGACTTGAAATTATAGTATAAAGCTACCATGATAAAAATAGCATGACAATGGCAACAAAACAAAACAAAATAAAACACCTGAGGATCAATGGAACAGATTATAAGATTCAGAAAAAACTCCAAATATACTCAGCTGTCTTTTTTTTGACAAAGAAGCCAAACACCTCCACTAGAAGAAAGATAGCTTCTTCAATAAATGGCGCTGGGAAAACTGGCTTTCCATATGCTGAAGATTAAATCTAGATCAATTATTTCTCACCCCATGCTCTAAACTAAAACTGAAGTGGATCAAAGACCTAAATATTAAAAGAGAAACACTAAATTTATTGGAAAAGTGCTATAGGTAGAACTTTTGAAGATATTGTTAAAAAGGCAAAGACTTTATGAACAAGGCCCCAATCACACAGCAAATATCACAAAGAATCAACAAATGAGATCTCATCTTACTAAAAAACTTTTACACAACAAAAGAAACCCCAACAGAGTTAAGAGACAATCCATAGGATAAAAAATTTTGTCCACTGTTCCTCAGACAAAAGGCTAACATTTAGAATATATAAATAACTTAAAAAAATCAGATCCCCTATATGTAAAGACTCAACCCAAAAATGGGCAGCTGAAATGAACAGATGAAGAACTTACAAATCAAAAATAAATACATGAAAAAATGGTCAACATTACTGGTCATTTATTGAGATTTCATCTCACTTCAGAAAGAGTAGCTATTATGAAGAAATCAACCAATAACAAATGCTGGCAGGGATGTGGGGAAAAGGTACCCCTTTTCTACTGTTGGTAAGAGTATAGACTGGTAGAACCATTATGGAAATTAGTGTGGAGATTCCTCTGAAAAACTAAAACTACAGGTGCCATCTGACTTAGCTCTTCCCCTCTTTGGTAAAAGAGTAAAAGCACTATACCACACTAATATATGCATACCCATGTTTATAACAGTACAGTTTGTAATAGCTAAATGTTGGAAACAGCCCACATGCCCATCAGCCAATGAATGGATAAAGATGTGATTTTTCAATTGAGTAATAATCTGCTATAAAAAGGATAAACTGAAGCATTTATAAGTAAATGGATGTACCTTGAGATCACAGTCTTAAGTGAAATAAATTGGACATGCATGTCCAAATATCACATGGTTTCTTTGGGGAGAAATTCAAAAGTGTAAATAAAGGCTGAAATGTATAACAGAAATTGGGAAATGGGAAGAAAATGTTCAAATGGGAGACAGGGAGGAGGAGGAAAAAAAGGAAAGGAAAAAAGAGAAGAGAATAGAAGAAAAACATGGAAACAAAGCTTTTGTAAATAAAGAAGGGGAAAAGATATTGAAGGGAGGGCCAGGAGTTGGGGGAAAAAAGAATCAAGATAGAGTTTGTTACTACAGGAACAAATTCTCTGTGATGAATGTGACCGTTATGTATATCTAAAATGTATCAATAAAATTAATGACAACAAAAAAAAGAAACTAATGCTGCCAATGATGAGCTTAGGGAGTAATTCTAGCAATGGAGAACATCTGTAAATACAGTTAATGCTTTACTTTGCCAACCTTCCTGCCACTTACCTCCTGCTATA
The DNA here is from genome assembly GCA_004027295.1 of Dolichotis patagonum. NCBI lineage: Eukaryota > Metazoa > Chordata > Mammalia > Rodentia > Caviidae > Dolichotis > Dolichotis patagonum. Next base: position 67,898 of record PVJX010003349.1, read on the forward strand.
TGGTCCAGTGCCTAACAGGTCACAATCCAAGGAATGGTGAATTCATATTTGACTGTGCTATCTGGAGGCATGACACAGTCAGAAGAGGCAGGGCACTGTGATATAACCTAGAAGGGTGTATTTTCACCTCTGGCTCCTCCCTTCACATTCTGTTTAATGGCCTCCATTGGCATGACCAACTTTCCTCCATCATGCCCTTTCACCATATCATTTCTGCCTTGGAGCCTGCCAACCAGGGATGGAATCCTCTAGAAACTGTAAGCAAAAAGAAACTTCTCCTCCTTTAAGTTACGTGTAACAGGTATTGTGTCCCAGTGATGAAAAAACTGAGTAACAGACAAAATTGGTAGAAGGAGCAGTGTCACTGCTGTGAATGTACATAACCATTTGGTTCAATATCCCATGGAAACAGTTTGTGGGAGAAGTTCGGAAAAGCTTGGAGAAATAGATTAAAGTAGCCCTACAATGCTGTAACCAGTGCTTCATGTTTGATACTAGTCAGAGTCCATAACACCAGAATGCTGATAGGAATGTGGAGAGTAAACACCACACATAGCTGTTTTCAGTTGGGAACAAGGACTTGGCTGGCAGTTGGATTATATGTCACGTGTATTTTTCTGCTAGAAAATGTATCTATATTTTGCCCATATCCCTAAGACTTTGTGGAAGACTGAAATTAAGGATAGCAAACTAATCCTACAAAGAACATTTTAAGGTAGCTCAACATCCAGATTGTGGTATAGGTATTATTAGCTGATTTTAGCCAGATCTACTTGCTATGGGACTGATTCAAATACACATTTGAGGTCTCAGATATAATAAGTAATATTTCTAGTCTTTGCCCTCAGGTCCTGGTAGAGATTTAAAAACTCATGGAATTTCCTGAGTTATAGAAATATCTTTTTTCATTCATGATTTCCATTTGATAATATCTGAGTTTATGTTAAAGAGATAACTCATGCTGAACATTTCCAGAGTTTTAAAAGAAAGCCTGGCCATCCTGCAAAGTCCAGTCACATGAGTGGAGGGTTAGATCTTTCATTCTCTTCTCTGACCTCCAGGTAGGGGATTGGGACTGGAGATTGAATACAACCTGTGGTAATTATTTAATCAGTAATGCCTATCTAATGAAATGCCATATACAAAGTCTGGACACTAAGGCTCAGTGCAGTTTCCTAATTGGAAATACTGATATGCTAGGAAGATGATAAACACAAATTCAATGAGGACACGATATATAAATTCTATGCATTTCCTTACTTACTTCTCATGTCACATCTTTTCTGTTTGCCTCTTCCTAAATTATAACCTTTATTACAAAATTGTAACTGTAAGTACAAAGCTTTCAGAAAATCCTAAGAGTTGTTCCAGTAAATTACTGAATTTGAGGGAGTCATAAGGAACCCTGAATTGTGGTCAGCCAAATGAAGTGCAGTTAGCTTGGTGTAATAATAGTTGATATATTGTGTCAACTTCAGGAGTTTAGAAGTTTAAGTAAGTAACTTAGTAACTTAGCTAAGTAACTTAGCAGCTTTACAGCCTAGGGTGGCTGTTTACCTTGTAGGATATTGTAATGGTTAATTCATTTTGTTAACTTGTAAAGTTTAGAAGTTTAACTAACTTAACCAGGAGCCAGATCCCTATCTTATAAACATCTATATCCTGTGCAAGACAAGGGCACAGAGATGGTGTGAGTGCTACACCTTCCCCTGGTAAGGAGTAGCCTGCTTACAATATAAGGGAGAAAAAGAGGCTTGCTCTTCCCTTTTTTCTTCTTAATGCTCTTGCTGTTGTCCACTGCCATAAACGATGACCCTCAGCCACGCCACCCTGCCTTGGAGCCAGCTGATTATGAGCTGATACCAAAATGTGAGCTACATAAATCTTTCTTTCCTTAATTTTGGGTGTCAGATATTTTGTCTCAGGAATAACAGAACAACAACTAAGATACTTTGGGACACCTATAACTTACAGATAGATTCTGAAGTACACAGTGTTATGGGTTTAACCACTCAATTTATGGGTTTGAATTGGATTGAATTGTAGGATAGCCAGTGGTATCAGAATATTATGGTCACAACACAGGGGCCAATCCAGATAAGTGCAGGAAAAGTTGATATTGTGCCCATTTTCGCATCTGAGTTACAAGAATACACATCTCAGCAAAATTGAGGTGAGAACTAATGAGTTTAATACAACAAATTGGCAATATGCACTTTCCTGTAAAAGGTCAATTATTTAACAAATCAAAATTTAAAGATGCAAATAGTTTCCATTATTAGAGATCATTTTCAAAATGGCTTAGTAAAATAGTCTGTATATGTTGCCTACAGAAAGTAACATTCTTGGTATTTTTTAACTTTTCTTCTTTGCTTAGTGGAATCATCCTAGAATTATTTCAGAATTTTATTCTGCCAAAATGGAATTCTATTTTAAGATATAAAAGCAGTGATTCAATATCCATGTTATATGTTTGCATTAGGTCAGTATCAACATAAATGTAAGTCTGCCATTCTGTTTATATAGGTTAATGAGCTTGTTTTCAGAAGTTAAAAGTTATACTTAAGGTGTATTTACTAGAGAATATAAACTTGTTCATAAGAGCAGTGTGCAGTACTGTTTTATTCCTAAATCAAATAAGCAAAAACAAAAAAAGTGAAAAAGAGAATTTCCACCAAAGAGATATGAGTTATTGGGTTGGCAGTTATTAAGTGAGGGATCAGAGAATTTACTTGAGACAGCTCAAACACTCTAGAGGAGTCATACATAAGAAAAAGGTATATAAGAAAGTACTTTGCATGACAGACTGATGTTTTTAAAGGATATCTTAACTACTAACAAATGTAGAGATTAATAGCACCTCAAGTACTAAAAGCACTCCTGTCTTTAAATGGTCATTGTTGTAAAGGATCTCAAAAATAGTTCTGTAGGAAAGAGTAGAGAACCTCACCCTTTCCCTGATTAACTGCTTGGGCAGGGGATTATGCTACACCTTGTTTCCATTTATTAACAAGGACACATTCACAAAGAGATTCCAGTGAGTCATGGGGAAGGAGCAGGCCTCACCTTTGGTTTGGATTTGGTAAAAAAAAAAGAGCTAAGAAGACCTGAATTTCTTCACGAAGGCATAGTATTTGGAAAAATAAAAGAAAAAGACAAGAAAAATTAGACAAATTTTACTGATGCTAACAAAGAAAATAAAGTTTAATATTTGGTGTTCTTTGCAATTTAGCAGTTCAGAGTCATTAAGCTTGACAATGACAACAAAAGAAAACCACCACGGAAATTCTCAGAGGCAGTGACACACACCTTTTCTCTCCTCCCTTTTATAGTCAATTTCTGAAAGAGATATTTATAAACACTCATTCAATTGCATCTTGCAATCATTCAACTTTCTGCAATCTGGTTTTTAACACACTACTTCTAATAAAGTACTTGTGCTGCAAGTCTTTTTTTTTTTTTTTTTTTTTGCTTTCTTCTTAGTAAAGCAACACTTTTTTTCCTCTGGTTCATGATATTGACATGTCCTACAATATTTATGACATGCTTATACAAGGATCCATAATTCAGAAGTCCAAAATCTACAATGTTCCAAAATCCTACAGTTTTGGAATGCCAACATGACACTAGAGAAGAAAATTCATTCCTGACATCATGGACAGACTGCAGTAAAAAAATAAGATACATTAAAAATATGATTTAAAAGCATACCTTTGGGCTATGTATAATGTACATAAAAACGTAAGTGAATTTTGTATATAGATGTGGGTCTCATCAGTAAGATACATCTTGTTATGTATATACAAATACTGTGAAACTCCAAATATGCAAAATCTGACATAGATTTGGTCCAACGTATTTCAAATAAAAGACACTTAAGCTGTAATAAAAACTTACCTGAAATACAACTTTATGCTGAAATTTCATGGGATAACTTTTTAAAATCAGACAATTCTATCACTGATTATGTAATCTTGCCCTTGTCACTTTTTACCAAGTAATATTTTTCATCACACAATGATGTTACACTTATACTTAAAACATAAACAGTTCCCACTTTTCTCAGAATGAAGTATAGACTTCTTAGTAAGCCTTACAAAATGTAACAATGCTTACGTTTACATCATTTGTTTTTAGTTACCGTACTTCCTTTCATTCCGTTTCCCAGTTACAATGAACTGGTTTTACTTATCTAATATATTAGGTTTATAATATCCTCTCAAAATTTATCCATGCAGCTGTATTTCTGAGAAAACACTTTACAAACTATTCATCACACATAAGTGGCTCTTTAATCATCCAGTAAAATTCGATATTCTATTTCAACCCACTCATATACACCAAGTAAATAAAAAAATTTTTGAAAGAGATTGAGTTGTACAAACTCACAGCTACTTCGTTACTAAACAAATACAAAAACATAGGCCTCAGTTCACCCATCCAGTGACCCTACCATACTACCTTTCTCTTCAGGAAGGTAACACAAAATAAAAGTGAAATAGAGATCAACTACTGTACCAATATAAAACATAACAGGCAGAACTTTAGTTCTGATTTTAGAAATAAGAAATCAAGAATGTTACAGTGAAACTTAATAGACTGATTAGATGGTTTAACTGAAAGAAAAGAATTCAAATTGAGAATATCAAATACTGAAAGGCTAGAACAGGTTAATGATGGAAAGTTAGAACATCTTTTCTTTTAAAATCTCTTATAATAGGGCCAGGGATTTAGTTCAGCAACATAAGCACCTGCCTTGCAAGCATGTGATCATGAGTTCAATCCCTGGTACCAAAAAAAAAAAAAAAAAAAAAAATCTCTTATAATAGGACTTTCAGCAATTTCTTTATGATATGTATAAGGTGTTGTTCCAGGTTGACACAATAGATAGATTAAAATTTTACAGGAGTGGGGTATATGGTACACTCCCACAATCCAGCACTTGGGAAGCCTGAGGCAGGAGGATGGCAAGTTCAAGTCCAGCCTGAGCTACACAGCTACTTGATGAGACCTTTCCAAATTTTTTTTATAAAGGGGCTGAAAGTATAGCTCAGTGTGAAGACCCTGGGTTCAATCCCAAGTGTCAAGCATCAAAACTTCTTGTAGACTTGAGTAAAAGTCAGTTAATACTCAACAATAAAAATAATTTAAAAATAGACATAACATTCAGTATAGTTTTCCAGTTTAGACCTTATAAAATGGACAAATTAAAGTAAGTACTTTACTGGTATTAACCCTAACAATATGAGATGAGGGCCAGAGAAAATATAAAATGTGAAGTTTTCATTTTTTTTTTTTTTTTTTTGGTACCGGGGATCGAACTCATGACCTTGCACTTGCCAGGCAGGTGCTTAAGCCAATGAGCTAAATCCCCAGCCACGAAAATATAAAATGTAAAAAGCGTACCAGTGTAAACCTAGAGACAAGCATATACATAGTGACTGCATTAGAAATTTTGGAGTGATTGACTTATCACAAGCATTAAGACTTTGGCAAGAACACCCTGGAGAGACCCAAACAGAGAGAGATGGACTCTCTCAACCCAGGAAGAAACTAAAATGAAAAAAAAAAACGCTCGAATATGAGGTCTTGGGGCTACCATTAGAGAAGCTAAGATCAGTGAGCACAGCGCCCTCCTCGAGCCACCTGAATTCCTGCCCGAGACCGACCTGACAACTGAACCGCACCGAAGAGACTGGCTTGAGCAGCAGGAGCGCGGAGCTGAACAGCCCTGTGCATGGCTCCCCCGGACCCGGCCCTGCACGCAACCCACCCAGAGGCACCGTGAATTCGCACCACAGCCACGCTGAAGTCGGAGGTCAGGGAGCCCAGCAGTTCTCAGGGACCGGCATCAACATGTGGTGAGTGATGGGAATAAGACCCTCCCATGGGAAAGAGGCAACCAACTGGACGACATGTTGGATTTGGGCAGAACAGCCCTAACTCCATAAGGAAGTGGTTCAGTTGGTTGCTCCCCTCACCGAGCCGATTGATGGAATCTGCTTGGACTGGGCCGTGCCCCTGGCCGGGACCCAGTGGGTCGCTACAAATTAATTCCCTGAGCTCGGCGCACACTGACACAGTGAAGGCCTGCAAAGGTTGACTGGCCCAGAGGGGAAAAGCCAGCACACGCTTTGCTTGAACTTCAATCTCTGATAGCGGACGGCAGAGGGCAGAAGCTCCTAGCCTGCACGCTCTAGAGGAACTTTAACCAACAAGATAAGGGGCTGGGAACTGCACTATACACTTGTATGGAAGGAACCAAAAACATGACGAGAGGGAGAAATAAGAAAAAAACCCCAGCTGCCAACCCTGAGAACATTGATCCAGGAGAGGTAAATACAAAAGAGACTGAGGGTAGCAAACATGCAACATCAAACACAGCGTAAGCGGACATAAAGAGATTATCTTCAGGACCTCGTACGGCGGGATCAAAACTGAAATATTAATTCAAATTAAACAAGAGATAAGTAGATTAATAAAAGAAAGGCTGGGCACCTCTCAAGAAGACACAGAAGAATGGAGGAACACAAAAGGAGAGAAACGTTTACTGAAGAAACAAAAAAACCCCTAGAATTCATGAAGTAGATTCAAAGAAATTATCAGGAAACCAAAGACTCCATAAAAAGCTGGCAAAACTGCTTGAAAGAAACCAAAGATAGACTATCAAAAATTGAACACAGGCTTGCAATGTGTGATCATGAAAGGGAAGATCTCTTAAAAATAACAAGGGAGCAGGCAGTAACTATACAAAGACTGGAAGATGACAAGAGGATATATAACTTAAGAATAAAGCATGTGAATGAAGAAGCAGGAGTCAAAACAGAGGAATTTCAAAGGCTATTCACAGAAATCATTAAGGAAAATTTCCCAAGCATACAAAAAGGAAATGATATGCAGAGGTATGAAGCATACAGAATTCCAGCCACCTACAACCAAAACAGAGCTACACCCAGACACATAATAATCAAGATCGCAGAAATTCAATATAAGAACAGAATATTAAAAGCCATCAGAGAAAAGAAAGAGATCACCTATAAAGGAAAACCCAGCAAAATCACAGCAGACTTCTCGACACAGACCATCAGGTCAAGAAGAGCTTAGAGTGAAATAATTCAAGCCCTGAAGGAGAACAACCTCCAGCCCCGATTGATGTATCCTGCAAAACTCTCTCTAGAAATTAATGGAGAAATAAGATGCTTCCATGACAAAGAGGAACTGGGAGAATTTGTGACCACCAATCCAATGCTACAAAAAATACTGGAGGACATTCTAGAGAGAGAGAACAAGAATATAAGCATTTCAGGAATAGTGGCAGTGAGGCCTCAGTGAACAGGGCAGACAGTGGAGTGGAACACAAAAATAGACAACCAATGGCAGAAAAACATAATAGCAGAAATAAGGCAGAGAAGATTGGCTGTAATCTCTAGTATAGATGGCCTTGAAATAGTAACAGAGAGAAACACAGGCAGAGTAGATTAGGAGATAAGGTCCATTGAAATGCTCTACATAGGGAGTCAGTGGGACCCAAAACAAGCAGTGCACCCTATGGGAATGAAAGGGGAGGAATTGTCTAAAAAAGGGAGGCAGAGGATATTGTTAATTGGGTAACAAGATTTAAAATCTACATTATTGTCATCACTCTGCTTGGATGGATTATGTGCTGTTCCAGTTTGTCTACTTACACTAGACTTGAGGACATGGTCAGCTATCCCAAAAATAAGAGGACATATTATGGTAATCATCCCTAATTTCCTATCAACTTAATCTGAAGCCCTTTATAACTTATACTGGCTTATTATGACTGATTTTATTTGAATCTGGTTTGTTAGATTGCTACTTTGTATTGACTGATTTTATTTAAAGCTGTTATAATTGATAGCATCAAGTCTAAGAGTATAGGCAACTACACTGAAGATAACAAGATTCACTAAGATACCCACTCTGGTTTGATTATTACTTGCTTTTGAAGTCTTATAATGTCTCTAATGCTTTGCTTTTATTAATGTTGTTATATACTGCTGAGACATCATGGTAACCATTGTAGATCTCCTTGTATTGCGGTTTTATATGACTTTTTTGCTTCATGCTTTTCTAGGAATTGTTTTGTTTTATCTTGCTTTGTTTTGCTTTTACCTCTAATACAGAAAGGATAGATATACGTGTGGAGACTCATGCATGTGTAGAGCTTATAAACAGTTTACGGGAACCAACTATATAACACATGTTGAAATGAACAACTACTTTGAAGAAAAAGAGACACTATAGTACCCAGTGCTGATTCCATAATGTCATGATGTGAAATCCAGCAAAACTATCCCTCTTTGTTCAAAGTGATTTTAGCTTGTTTTGTTTTGTTTAAGCTCAACACACACGAAGGTATGGACAGCTGTTTTGAGGACAATGAGAGACATTATGACAGCCATTCTTAGCTTCCCTATTTTCTGGTCTTGAAGACCTGAAATGCCCTCCTCGTCCTGCTCAGATCAATTCCATACTATGTTGTTTCATGTGAATTCCCTGTATGTGATAATATGGACAACTATTGGGAAGAAAACAAGAGTCAATACGATAGAGAGTTAACATCTCCGATTGTCTAGCTTTGAAATTTATGTCTCTTACATTGCTTTCTTGTGATCCATTTTGTTCTGTTTTGTTGTGTTTAATTTTACATGTATATTTGAGTGTGTAAGATGGATGACCATATTGCTGTTTTTGTCAGATTGTGGAGCAGAACTGTTAACAGTCTCACTATTTGAATGTCTACTTTACATGTTTTAACTTTGTAATTTGAACAACTATTTCCAAGAAGTCAGTATGTAATTTGTCAAGTAATAATTTCTTAGGATGGCCATACACTACTCTGGAGCTAACAGGGAGTTTTCTGCTTTGAAATGATTAAGATGATTCATTGTTATGATGGTTTATTACTGAAAATGCTTTCAAATAAAAAATACACAGAATTTTAAAATATTTACATTTAAATTTTTCTATAAATACAGTAAAAGGGCTTTGGAGATTTATTATTATGATAGAGTCCTTTAATTCTAAGAAAGTATCTTTTACAACTTTAGACCAGTATCAACTGATACGAAAAGTAGCAAAAAACACTATATAAAAAAAGCATATATATATATGCTTTTTTTTCCTAATACTGGGAATTGAACCCAGGATCTTCACAATGAGTTGTATCTCCAGTTCTTTTTATTTTTATTTGTTTATTTTTTAATTTTAAGACAAGGTTTCACTAAGTTGTTAAGTTGCCCAAGATAGGCTCAAACTTGCAATCCTGCCATAGCTGCCCATAGTACTGGGTATGCCATCATGACTGGCTTACTCTTTCTTCTTGGAAATGGTACTTCTTAAAGTATTCTAGCACCAAAACTTCCAATTGGTAGAAGATCTTATAGGACTAAAATTTAAAACAATCATAATGGGAAATGTAGAGAAAGGAGGTAAGAGCACCAAGTTTAGAACAACAATTAAAAAAAAAAAAATCCTGTGCTCTTCTTTTCAACCACACATGAAGATAAGCCCTTTGAGAACTATTGGTTGACTTAGATCTCCACCAGCGCTTCTCAGCCCCCTCAATATCCATTGAAATAAAACCAGGAAGACAAAATCTAAACAGCTCAATTGGGAATTACATCTTCATATAGCAGGCCATTTGTACTTGCTCATTACTGACATCTCCACACACACACATGCACATACAAACAAGATAACATTCGGTACCAGAAAAGGTACTTTACATTTGCCAATCACTGGAAGCCAATAGCAGGGGTTGATAGTGATGCATAACATCGTTAGAACAGTGTGATCCATCTCTATTTTCTTGACAAAGATGGCATGTTAGGCCATTGTAAAAAGAGCATCTAGCTTGCCCCTCCTGTTCGGATTGGCAGCATCTACTATCAAATGACTGGGTGTCTGGCAATGGGCTGACAGAAGCATTGACTGCATTATCTCTTGGAATTCAAGGAACTTCAGCACATAAACTAACTTAAGTGCTGAGTAGTCGGTAGTCAGTGACCCACGTGTGAGACAGCCCTACCAGCAAGTATAGGGCTCATCATCCACAGTCAAAGAGGATAAACATTGCTATTTTAATGGCAACAAGGTTATTCCTTTGGGTTCTCCATAGCTTAGGAAGACATATCATAAAAACACTGCGCCTATACTGAAAAGCATTGCAAACAGGAAAAAACAGCAAACAAAGCAGATCTTTTGGACTTCCTATTTTTGATAGAGGGAAGATATCTGCAGTATATTTTTGATAGAGGGAAGATATCTGCAGTTGATAGAGGGAAGATATCGCATATCATTCAGATCTGAGAATCCAAATTCAGTTCTGCTTTTAAAACAATTGGTGAAGCCCTGGGCGACGGCGAAAGAGAAGGCCACACAATCCCTAGGTCTCCCAAGAATCTTTTGCATAGGTTAATTGAAGCTTGTATGTCTAAGAAAATGATATTAGGTTACAGTATCTCTATTTCTATCCAATGAATTTCCATTGCATTTAAACTTTTAAGTCTAAATGCTTATATAAAATATGTAATATGGCAGCTGTTTCAGAGACAATAACAATAAATGAGCCACTGATTACTATCTACATACATAATAGCCAACTTAATGCTTCTCGTTTATATTTAATTAAAATGAGACTCAGAAATAAACATATAGAATAAAACAGAAAAGGGAAAAACTAACTGATATAATAAAGAAGGCTAACCAAGAATGGCTATCCAAATATGTATGTATTTACAGTAAGAATGAAAGCGTTATTGTAAAAAGCAGATATAAAGTATTTTCTGATTCCATTAACCAGTCAATCAACCAAAGGACAAAATTTATTAGCCATGAGGCAAATTATGGTGTTCATCATACTAAAGCAATAATACCTAATTATTCATAAATTTTCACGTAAGCAGAGTGCTACAAATTATAGAAAATAAGTTTATCTTTCTATATACAAACTCAAAAGTCAATCACCAATCTTCTGACCTTAATGTTTCTGAGATGGAAAGGGCAGAAAGTAAAAGCTTTTAAAATTATAATTCAGAAGGATGAGGCTGAGGATAGCAGCTGAGGTATCTGAACTGAATGATACTGAAACACTCTACCCAGGAAATTTGCATTTTCAACCACTCCATATTCTTTATCCAAAGGGGCATCTATTATTTTCATATAACCTAAGGATGAGGTTTAAAATTTTACTGGGATCAAATTTCTTCCATTTATCTCTTCAAATCTTACATTCTTAAAATGGCTCTCTTTTAATACTTGAGGAGGTTAAAATGCCCAAGATACAATTTGAAAATCATCTGTTGGACAAAGATACAATTTGAAAATCATCTGTTGGACAAAGTACCAAAAAAACAGTATAATTAGAAAGAAAGTCAATTCAAAAATTTTCACAAAAATTTCTTAGTATAAAATGGCTACAATGACTGAACATTTCCAGATTATTTAATTTCATAGAGTCAACTTCTTGTTTTACAATTCATTTCTACTGGTATTCATACCCAGACACCTGAGTTTCCAAAAGAGATATACTCATGCTGGGACTCATGCTTTTCAGTCTCTTAAAGGTTCAGAACAGCTAACACACTTCATTCTAACAACACTGACCTAATCCACAACCACATCAACATATCTACCAGCATACTAAGGTATGGTACTTCAGGTTTTGACTACACAGGTTGACTTTCTTCTTAAGCCAACATTATGCAGGAACATGAGCATAAAACTGACTTTGAGATAAGGCTCCCTTAAGAAATAATGCATATAAAGCTTCTTTTAGAAAAAAAATTGACATTATTGCAACGCCATTAAATACATAAGCACCTCTGCAATTACTCAAAGCCTACTAATTCCATAAACTCTCATGTGCCCATGAGAGCATGTTATCATATATAACTATAATGAAACCTTTAGTAAGTTATTATTACTTCTTACAAATGTTTATGCATTAAGACAAATAAAGCATTTCTCATGCATTATCTCATTTAATCCTGTAACAATTCTTTACAGACTGAAAAATATCCACTCAATCTTAGTATCTTGGAACTAAATACAAATTCAGAAATCATTTAGATTAACTTTTTCATTTTATGAAAAAAACAGCCTAAACGCTAAAAAGGTTTAATGAACACCAAGACCATATAATTAGTTGGTGGCAAAATTAATGCTGTAATACAGCTTCTAGCCCAGTACGCTTTTCGTATGATATTGACAATTGCAACATGATGGCTACCATTATTTTTTTTTTATCGGTACCAGGGATCGAACTTACAACAGTGCACTTGCAAGGCAGGTGCTTATGCCGCTGAGTTAATTCCCAGCTCCCATTATTATTATTATTTATTATTATTATTATTTTGAAGGTAGTAAAATACAACAGAACAAGACAGAACAAAGCTAGTTGAGACAGTACAGTGAAATTGGTACAGGACTTCACAGCAGGTTACCAGGGTAACAGTAATAGGTACCATAGTACATCTCGTTATCTTCATAATAGTTATTCTTTCAATCAGGTATAGCAAAATCAAACCAAATACAGAAAATTATAGAACTTATCAAAACAGAATATTGAATAGAGCAATACAATTAATCAGAACAAAGCAAAACAATGATAACAATATTTGCCTTCAAAAAGATGGTAGAAGGAAATGCCCCCTATTTGCTATATTGCGTATGGCCAACCTCCCAAGAGATGTTAAGACCTCTGGCTCCCATTTGCTAATGGGGGGCGGGGTGTTTGATTCTCAGCCCACGACTGCATACCAGGGAGGCGAGCTGGTTCCTTGGTTTCTGAGCACCCTAAGTTCCAACATGGCATGGATCTCAGTATACTCCAGGTGGTTCTCCCCGTGGGGCAGCCGCAGCTTGCCCAAGCCACGGCTGCTTACCAGGGAGGCGAGCTGGTTGCTGAGCACTCTAAGTTCCAACATGGCATGGATCTTAGGAGACACCAGGTGGTTCTCCCTGTGGGGTAGCTGCAGCTTGCCCGAGCCACATCTGCTTACCAGGGAGGTGAGCTGGTTGCTTGGTTTCCCAGTGTCCTAAGTTCCAACATGGGGTGCCATTATTATTATTGACCATTTACAATAATAATTATAAAATCACCACAAGTCTATATGATAGGCTAAACTGTATATTCATTCTTACAAATGATAAACTGATGATTAGAGAAATTAAGTGTGAACTACTACATTAAAGATACAAGTTTCAAAGGTCAATATTTTCATCATTTTAAGATTATAATAATTATGCATTATGTAGCTGGTATTAAAAATCTACTGTTATTTGCAAATATGGCCATAGAGGTTAGTAGCAAGATTTGTCAAACATCAATTCTTCAGTTGTGCTCTCTTGTAAGAGAATATTATTTTGGATTATAAACACATCCTACTTTGTCTTGCCATCCACATCACATCCTTAGCTAACCCCTACATCTGGTCACTCCCAACTTCAGAGATGAACAAAGAGATCCAGAAACTGAGGTAGTTGCTAACCATGTCATTTTTATTAGTTCAGCAAATACTTATTATTCAAATACCATTTTTTAGACTCTATGCTAGGGACTAAGGAGGCAGGACTAAGTAGTGCAGACATGATTTCGGCTCTAAATAATGTGCTTTTACCACTTTTGAAATCACTATGGAGAATCCTCAAAAAACTAAGATTAGAGATCTCATTTGACCTACTTCCCTATCAGGTATCTTCCCAGAAAAATCAAAAACATAATACCACAGCCATACACGCACACCCATGTTTATAGCAACACAGTTTGTAATAGCTAAATCTTGAAACAATCCAAATGCCCATCAATGTTTGAATGGATAAACAAAGATGTGGGATTTTTAAATATGATGGAGTACTACTCTGCCATTAAGAAGAATAAACTTTACACATTTATGGGTAAATGGATGCAATTTGAGACCATATTCTTAAATGAAATAAATTGGACTCCCATATGTAAACACTGTATTGTATCCCTAGTGTAAGAAACTCAGAGAGTAAATAAGGTCCAAAATATACAATACATACTAAGAAATGGGAAAAATTGTTCAAAAGGAAAAAGAAACTAGAGCAAGGGAAGGGGGAAATGCAGGAGGAGAAAAGGAAAAGAAGTATAAAATGGAAACAAAGCTTTGCAATTAAGGAGGGAAGATGGATTAAAGGGAAGAAATGGGATTGGGAAAAAAAGAAAAAATTAAAATGTATCATGTAGGGTTGGGGATGTAGCTCAGCAGCACAAGCACCTAACTGGAATGCACAAGGTCCTAAGTTTGATTTCTGGTTTCCCCCTCACAGAAAATTTTTTTTTAAAAAATCATGTACAGGTACAAATTCTCTATGAAGAATATGGTCATTATGTATATGTAAAATGTAAATAAAATTATTTTTTTAAATGCACTTTTCTTGGAAATTAGTGAATCCATATCCTTAAAATAAGCCCTCTGTATTCTGAAGCTAGATTGACTGGATTTTTGTTTTCTATTGTTGCAGTCTGACTTATCTGTGCCTTTTCAAATTTAAGTAAAGAGCATTATGCACAGGCTATGAGGAGGAAAACCAGACGCCAGCCCCTTCCTGTGAGTTGGCACCATTCATGGGCCACAGGGAGAAGAACAAGCAGACAGCCACTTCCTGTGAATTGGCACCATGCACAGGTTGCAGGGAGGACAACAAGAAACCAACCACTTCCTGTGAGCTGACACCATGTGTGGGCTGTGGGGAGGACAACCAGATGCCAGCCCCTTCTTGTTAATTGGTACCATTCATGGGCCACAGCAGGGGAGAACAAGAAGCCAGCCACTTCTTGTGAGTCAGAGCCATGTGCAGGCCATGGGGAGAACAACCAGATGCTAGCCCCTTCCTGTTAGTCGATATTGTTCATGTGCTACAGGGAAGAGAACAAGAAGCTAGCCACTTCCTGTGAGTTGGTGCCATGAGCAGGCTGAGAGGACAACCAGATGCTAGCCCCTACCTGTTGGTGCTATTCACATGTCAGAGGGAGGAGAACAAAAAGCCAACCACTTCCTCTGAGTCAGCACTATACACGGGCTGTAGGGAGGACAACCACAGGCCAGTCCCTCCTGGTGCATGGGCTTGGAAAAAAGAATAGCCAATTCCCACACCCACCCCCATGAGCAACCAGCTGATCCAAAGAAACATAGGCTGAGATGATAGCTATAGAAGTAAAGTATAACAATGCTTTTAGTGTTTAGTGTTTCATTGACTTTGCAGGCTTGTAGGCTTAAATCCGGTAACAGTACACAGTACAGCATCTATGGGTGATTTCCTTCTGAAGGTGGCAGCCATTGTTAATTCCTTATTATCTTGGTTTCAAGTCTTATATCATTTTCATTGTTTTTTGTTTGTTTGGTTGGTTGGTTTTAATTGTTTTTTTCTTGTTTGATTTTGTTATCTGATGGCATGAGTAGCTGTTTTAAACATAATATATGCTATGGTAGCTATTCTGGATTTATTATTATCTTGTTTTGAAGTTTTTTTATGCATTCATTGTTTTGTTTTTATTGGTCCTAGTCTGTTATGTTTGTTTGATTTTCCTATGTCTGATGGTATGGGCAGCTATTTTGACAACAACGAGAGGCATTATGGTAGCCATTGTTGATGTCCTATTATCTGTTTTGTTCTGATTGGCTTTTATTCTGTTTTATTTTGCTTGGTTTTATTCTCTTTAAAATAAAAAAAAATTAAAAATAAAAAAATGAGAAAAAACAAATTCACAGTGAAAATAAATTCTCAGTTTATTAGTATTAAGAAGTATGACCTTTATGAGGTGATTAGGCTATGAGGACTCAGTCCTTAAGAATGAGATTAGTTACCTTGTAAAAGGACCAGCAGGAATCAGGTAGGCCATTTTTGGCCTTTTATCCCCTCAGCCATGTGAGGACACAGTATTTAAGGTGCCATCTTGGAAGCTGATACAGGGCCTTCAACAGACAGTGAACCTACTAGCCCACTGATCTTGAATTTCCAGCCTCCAGAACTGTGAGAAGTAACTTTCTGTTCTTTGTAAAGCACTCAAGTCACTTGTTATAGAAGTTATTGGACTCAAGTAGTATCTGTAAATAAATATACTGTAAGACAGATTATTACAGGGGAACAAGATGCTAAACAAAAACAGAAAATCAAATGTTTGGAACTGGATTATCAGATGATGGCCGGGAAACGGGTATTGAGATTTCTCATCATTTTCAAGGGCAGAAAGCTAACTAATAGTCCGTGGAATATGACAGCCATAATTAAGGCATTATCTTAAGTCACTTTGGGACATGTTCCCACTGAAAGTGAAGCACTGGAGGACTAGGTTCCACTATTATTTATTGACTGAAAGAGATTGAGAAATATAGGTCATGCAACTGCTTTTTTAACAACTTAAAATTAACGGCAGAGAAAATTCTAGTTCTTCTTAGAATGTACAGTTCAGGAATCCATGAAGCTACAGAACTACAGTGAAGCCATAATGCAGTGATCCCCTTCTGCCTGTAGCTGACCTGCTAAGTGAGCTGAACATCAAGTGTATAAACTGACCTAGTAAATTTCACTTGCTTTTATAATATTACCATGTTTCCTTGATGAACACCAAGGTATTAAGAGAAACTACGCAATTCTGATCCTTCAGTGATTCTTGGATTGCTTTGTCTTTTCCTACTTTCCATTGAAGAGAAACAATGCTTTGCTCTGCTTTATTCTTTGTTTATGCCTGTCACTACGATCTAACAACATGGTATTGAGATGATGAGCTCAATAAAAGTAGTGAAGAAAGGAATTACAACCAGAAGCAAATTCAAAAGTTTTCTAAGGATGGGGATGTGCACCACTTCTCCAAGGACAACTAAATATAATTTTGACTGACAGCATAATTACCATACAGCATCTCCCTGGAGAGACTGCATTTAATGTATTAGCTAGTACTTTCTTTCACAGTTTGCTTGGTTGGCTGAGGCAGATTTGTGTTTAGTCCTGTCTTCCTTGTTATTTAAGGGCCAGACCTCCCTTTGAATAGTATGTTTCAAAGGCTGCAAAAGAATGGAAGTATGGATCTGTCACATTTTCTGCATGTTTCTTGCAGTGTCCTAAAGACTCTTCTCTCTTGTCTTTCCCTCACATTAGGAAGTTTTTGGTAAAGTTATGTCTGAAGCCTGAAGAGACACTCTTGCGGAGTGTGTCTTAAGGTGGATAATTGACAATACGTAATTAAAGAGTCAAAGATGGCTGGACTGAATAATAGAGAAATAAAGAAGCAAGTATAGTGTCACAATCTGAAAGTATGTGTTTGGGCCTAGTACCAAGGGTTCAGAGAGATTTTTAAAAAATATTTCTTAGTTCATAAGCCCCAAGCAAGCCTATTAAGGTCAGCCTGTGTAATCTGCACTGAAATAACTCACTCTGGAGTCAGAGAAGGGCCAACTATAGCATCAACAGATTTGTAGCCATTTATTTTAATGAATATATGATAAGAGATGGAAATGTTCAAACTATTCAGGAACTTATGGGTACCGACACTGAACTAAAATTAATTCTTCAGGGAGACAGAAATCTGATTATTCAGTCAGTGTGGAGTGGCTGAGTCATAAATGGTATGTTCCTAAGTGAAAAATGGTGTGGATCACCATTTTATATTGTAATTGACTCACAGATACCACCAATTTACTTTGAAGTTGTTTCATGAAGAATTTCTATGTTAGTTTCCAGACTTGTACCATAAGGCTATTTTAAGAGTGGTGCTATGAAGAATTTGGAGACCTTTGTCCCTTTTCCAGTGGTAAACCAAAGTTCAATTTAACTAACCATCAAAAACTAGGAGAATTTGGCAAGAGGTATCCTACTGCCTTCCTGTTCAAGCAACCAATATATTCCTGAGAAATATGTGTGTCATAGTCTTGGCCAATGAAAGATTATGCTAAATTTAAAAAGTTACATGACTTCTTTTGCATTTCCCTGCAAACAGATATTCCTGCTAAAATATCAGTCTGAAGTATCAGTCTTTGAATAATTTAATGAACTGAGATGATAACTAAAATATGAAAATATTTAATACAAGAAAGTAAGGAAAAACTTATGGGCAGATGGCTATAGAAATGATCACTGTAATATATAGAAGGTATTAATATTTTATTGCTTAGGGAAGTTAAGTAAATTATTGATTCAATCACTCCCATGGCTTGAACCCTCACACAGACATATTTAAATTCTCAAATTATCTCTATCATAGGTTACTACAACAATTGCCTAATGAGCTTCTCTAATGCTACTGATAAAAGTATGGAGTTCTTTCAAAAAATATAAACCTAATCAAGTCATTCTCTTATTTAAGCTCCATCATATCCCACTTTATCACCATTGCCCAAATGGAATATTCATCTAGATCATCTTACCTTGAATAAATACAATTAAAGGTTAGAAATTCCAAGCTCAGACACAGACTGAATATGGTAGTGCATTAGAAAGTTAATAGCTCAAGATAGATCACAAGGCAAATAGTAGTTAATCATCACAAGGCAAATAGTAGGTAATCAAGACCTGATACTTAAAATCTCTTTTATGTACTAAGATCTACTGCTCCAACAGCCAAAGCCAAATATAAGACATAAAAATACTGAGATGTAAGATGAAATTTATGCAAAGCAGAAAACCCATAGTACATTGTGAATTCTTATAACTATATAACTTCTACCTTAGTACCTGGCTTTGTAGCTTGCCAATAAGCATTACCTAACAACAGTGCTCCTGTTAGATAATGATATCCTAGGCAGTAGTTACTATCTTCAGAGAACATTTGAACTAACTAATTTCTCACAAAACCATTAAACCGAGAAATAGAAAAATCATCAGTTTTCAATTATACCTTTCAGGAAACCTCAAAAGTTACACAGAAAACTACCAAAAAAGAAAAAGTTAGTTTCTGATAACAAATTAAACAGCATTTAGGGACTTAACTGATTCACAAACTGCAGAGTAACCTATAAAAGACTTTCTGAGAGTTGCTACATATATACTAATTGCTACTGCTTCTCTGATAATAATAACAGGACCAGCTACTCATTACTGTACATTTCTTAACAGTGAAATAAATCCTTTCATATAATCTCAATTACTCGACCTATAGTGTTAGAAACAATTATTATTTTTATTTCATAATGAGGTTGTAAGGTTTGAAGTAACTTGCCAATGGTCACCTGACAAGTAAGAAGTAACTTGAATCAGTTCTGTCTAAAATCTACGTATTTAATGATTATATAATACCAGCTGAGTATCTCAGGCTCATGGTGGTATATGTAATTGCTTTATGCATTTTCGATGTAAGAGTGGCAGCCTGGGCCTCAGAGAGAAATAATCAACCAATATTCACATTCTGTCTTGTCCAGAGTTTAATTTCTTTTAGGGCCTATACAGTTTTTCCAAGAATTCACAGACAAAAAGGGAAAAATCTCATATACACACAAATACCATTAGGTAGAAAGATGTAAGTATTAATTATCTTGTCATTTGGGCTGCTTTTATACGCCTCTGTATAGTTACTTGAATTTTATGTATCATTTCTTTAAGATTTTTTATAGACCACTGAGCATCTAAAGAAAAAAATGGGAAAGACACAGAATAGAATTCTTTCTTTTAAAATAAAATAAACGTCCGCCAAAAGTTTCTTGACAGACAAATTACTGCCAATCAGAAATGAAACGTTAAATTCTAAGTCAATGAACCTTTGTGGCTCCACAATATATGGAAATAAATTTTTCAGTGGTGATATTATGGTTATTAGTGGTACTTTCATGTGCTTCTAGTGTTAGTTTAGGTGATATTAAGTCTGAAGACTACCACAAGTATTCAAGGGCTTTGCAGATGAAATATTGACTCTTTTTACAAGGCTAAGAAATTATTATGTTGCTACATTTTCATTAAAAGTTATCTCCACCTCTTAGTCTTAACTGAAAATCTAGCTTTCAGCTAATGATCCTGGTAGTGTACAGAACTCTCAAATAGAAGCTGTTAATTCTTCTAAATAAAATATACTTCAAAATCAACCTGTAAGATAAGAATATTTTTTACCCTTCACTGCTTCTCCCAGACCACTGTTTGTCTTGAAGGTACATATATTTCTATTTACCATCTTTCATCTCTATTTATCTCTTAGTTTTGTAACAAATGCAATGATGTAGTCGTTTCCAATTATTCATCAGGCTTTATTACCCAGTCAGATGTATTGATTAGTTGCCTACTCCAAAGCATTTTGCTTCCTTTTCTTTGTAACAGAATGAGGTCCTAATTTTTCCTCAAATCAGAAACAATGACTAATCAATCAATATGTTTTCATTCTCCTAAGTAAGTCACTGGTTAAGATAAAGGCATGGGAAATACTGATGGCTGAGTAGATGCAATGAAACTGGTGGGCAGCTTTTAGAAACAGTTTTATTGTTATTGGATATTGTCATTTTAGACAACATTTATGAAATTTTGCATATTTCTAATTAAAAGATTACAGTGGTTTTTATACTTATTTTCCTCAGAATTTTCCAAAATGAATAGGAATTATTTTTTATGATTTTAAAAAATCCTAAAAGCCTTAAAAGGATATGCATTTGATTTTGCTACTGACCATGATGAACGAAGAAGCAGTGACCTACTCTTTCCAATGTTAAAAAGAAAAATTAGAAAAAGGATACTAAAAACTAGAAACTATCATCAAACAGAATGGTTTTAGACGTTAAGACAGGTGGCAATGCAGCACTATAATCCTGAAGAAACTATGATCCTGAGAAAGAGAAAACAAACTTCATATGCCTGCCTAGAAGTAGTTTCCAGACTATCTTATAAGGAGGGAAAGAAACGGAACCTAAACAATATAAGGTTTTCTTATTGAATTGAAAAGAAAGAAACTGGAGGCCAGGAGATCAAACCAACTTGTATTATCACGACTATCAGACACAAAGAAGGTACATAACTGAGAACTCAGGAAAACTATACAAGGGTCCCATGGGCTATTTGGTAAAAATATTAATTTGGGAACTTGAATAAAACTATCAATAAAGTTTACCAATTTGACATCTATAAGGTATACCACATACTGAGAGCAAAATATATATTTTTAAAGAATTTAAATTGTACTAAGTATGTTCTCTGACCAAAAAGAAAGTAAACTAAAAACCTGTAATAGAGTACCTACAAAAATTTCTAAATATTTGGAAAGTAAACAACACATTTCCAAATAACCCACAATTCAAAAAAGAACACATTAATCAGAAAATATCGCATTGAATAAAAATTAAAAGCAACATATCAAAATTTGTGGGCTTCAGTTGAATTAGTATTTAGAGAATAATGTCAAAGACAAAATATTCATATTAAAAAAGAATAAAGTTTCAAATTATCTAAATTTCCACCTAAAGTAACTAAAGAGTAAATTAACAAAAAGTAAGTATGAGAAAGAGAATAATAAAAGCAGAAAGCAATGAGACAGCTGGCAATTGGCTAGGTCTCTCTCTTTGTAGTTATACTCCCAGGTTTTGTTCATGTAGTCTCTCCTCCTAAGCTAGTTTGGGCTTCCTCACACTGTGGAGACCTCAGAATAGCTGGACTTTTACCTTCTCTTATGACAGAGCCTCAGGTCACAAAGGGTTACTATTTATTATTTATAATTAGCATGGTCAGATTCCAGGGGAAGCATGGTCAGACTCCAGGGGAAGAGAATGTGATGCCATTTATTAATGAGGTATTATCAAGGTTCTAGAAAAGGATGTGTCAAAGGAGCCATTCTGGACATCTTTGAACAATGCAGTCTGCACTATACATAGGAGTCAACATATAACATAATTTTACTCTAACTGGAAAATCTACCTTTGGTATTTGTTGTGGGGTAGATATTCTGATGGCAAATTATCTCAATTTCCAGCCATTTGAAAATATCTTTATTTTACTATTTTTTAAAGAATAATTATCATATACAGTGAAGAATTAAAATTAAAATTTTTAAAAATTAAAAAATAATATGTAGTTTTAGTTCAACAAGTTTCTTTTTTTTTTCAAGCACTTTAAAGATGTCACTTTCCTGCGTTCTTATTTGTAGTGTTTCTGATAAGAAACTGGCAATAACACTTACATGCCTTTTCATTTTTTTTTAATCATCGTTTAGCAATTTGACCACAATATGCCTTTATATGACTTCCTTTGTATTTATTATGATAAAAATTATTAAAAGTGCATGAATATGTGGTTTAATAACTTTCTGAAAATTGGAAGATTTTTCAATTAGTCATGCATTATGTCAATCCTACCTTTCAAACTACTTATTATGTTATATTAGATTTCTGCATTTTCTATCTACAGATTTACAATATTTGAGTCAACAGTCAATCCATTTCCATTGCCTATTTTTAATACTGGTATAAGTCACATTCCCATGCCCAATTCTAATACTGGTATAAATCACAAATTTTTCTGTATCTCTACATGACAAATTGTAGGGTTTTTTCTGGAAAATTGTAGAAACTATGGAGTTCAGAGTGTGGGCTGCTTTTCTCCCTTTCTTGCAAAGTCTGTTGAGTTTTATTTGGAAGGCATTTCTTTTCCTAGCAGAATAGTTTTATCTTGTCAAGTCTTGCATTAGGCTTTCTCAGGGTGAGAAAAGAGTGCTATTGTGTTTAGTATAAAAAATACATAGAAACTCAAGCAACTTCACAGTAAGAAAACAAATAACTAGATAAAAACTGGACAAAAGACTTGGATATGCACTTCTTAAGCCATACAAATAAACAACAGGTACACATACAGAAAAAGACTAAAAATTACTAAGAGAAACTGAAATTGTAAATAAGAACCACAATGAATAATAGAAGTTATGAAAAAGGAAGAAAATGTTCAAAAGGAAAGGAGAACTAGAAAAGGAGAAAAGGAGGGAAAAGAAAAAAATGAGAAAAGAAGGATAATATGGAAACAAAGCTTTGTAAATAAAGAGGGAAAGAGGGATTGAAAGGTGGGAAGGGCAATGGGGAAAAAAAGCATCAAGATATATCATGTTAAGGTACAAATTCTCTCTGATGAATGTGATCATTAAAGATAACTAAATTGTACAATAAACTTAATTTTAAAAAAGGATGAAGGACATAAATTGGAGAAAATGTGAAGAAAGCGAAACCCTTGAACATAACTGGAGGAATAACAAGTAGTATACAGTCATCATGGATAATAGTATGGAAGTTCCTCAAAACATTTTAAATAAAACTATCTTATGATGCAGAAATTTTGTGGAGAGCAGCTGAGGCTGAAGATCAACTACATGTGTGAGAATAGAGCAAAGCCAGCCCTAAGAATGCAGAGTACCCTGGGTGAGCCAGGTGATCCAGCCCCAAGAACACAGGGTGCCTGAGGCAACCAAGTGAGCCCCAAGAACACAAGGCTCCTGAGGTGAGCTAGGTAAAAAGTTGTTAGGCAGAGAGGTCTCATCTGACTTCAACCTGCCAAGTGTATAAATAAGCATGCTACAGTTGTTGGGCAGTTCTCTTCTCCCACCAAGAGACAGGACTCCACTCAACCTCAGCTTTCTGCCTTTTCACTCTTAGCTTTATTTCTTAATGGCCCTTTCCCTGGAAGTTTCCAAGAGCAGTGCTGGATGGAGCATAATTTCACTATTATTATATATCTCAAAAATGAAATTTTTCAAAGATATATCTGCATTCTTGTGTTCAACACAGCATTATTCACAAGATACAGAATCAAGTCAGGTTTCCATCAACTGATGAATGTATGGAGAAAATGTGGCATGAATATACAATGGAATACGACACAACTTTAACAAAAGGAAGTCCTGTGATTTGGAACAACATGGAAGAAACTAGAGATGATTATATTAGGAAAAATAACCCAGGCACACATACTATTTATTTTTGGATCCACATACTTATATGTGGATCCAAAAAAGTTAGATTCATATGTAAAGAACAGAATACTGGTTATCAGGGATAGAGACTGAGGAAAGGTACTGGGGAGGTACAGGTCAAAAGACACAAAATTTCCATTAAATAAATAGTCCATGTGATTCATTGTACATCACAGTGACCATAGTTGATAACACTCTATTTTATTAGAAACTGCCAGAAGAAAGAATTTTAATTATTCTCACTAAAAAAAAGATGTGAAATAATACATGTTTATTACATTGATTCAGTCATTCCACAATGTATATCCATTTCAAAACAACATGTAAATAAATGATAACTGGGGGGAGGGGTGGTAGAGTAGCTCTTACTCTATAACCCAAGCAGTACTCTTAAAACCTAACCTGAGGTTTTACTAAATGAACCAGATATTCAGCTGGCTAACATACTTTGCTGTCCATCTGTTAGTGTCCCATGACAGAAAGCCAAGGTGAATGTAAAGCTAATACAACATGCTTCCTACAACTATTGTCCAAAGCATGACAAAAACTTTTCATATAATTTATCCAGCTTTACAGACATTTACAACAAAATAGTAACTTTGATACTTTTTATTCTGTGATGGTTGGAACTGGAAAATATTAATACAGTACCCTTCTTTTAAATTAAAAACAGCATAGCTAATAAAACCTTAATCTTCATCTATCAAAAGATATCCTACTTAGTTAAAGTAAAAACGTAGCACAGGGTTGTCAATATACTTATATAATTTTCCATTATTTTAATTTTTTCAGAATCAGAAAAAAACTCCAGAAGTCTTATAATTTTCTTGTTCATTTTAATTTCTCACTGATAGATGAATGAACAACACAAAACCCTTTATTATTTCCTGATTAAGGTCTAATTATTTGTTCAACCTGAGTAGATAATTCATGCTAAATCTAAATAAAATGTACCAATAATGATGCTCCTCATCATCACACCAGGTGATCTCCCACAATTCCTTGGAACGGGAAGTGACTATGTAGGAGTATTTTGATCAAGACATATATGGAAGTTTGCTATTAATCTCCTGAAAAAAGTTTCTACTGTATTTTCTTAATAAAAGGAATTAAGTGAGACTGGCCTTTATTTTTGTTTCAACTGTGGGTCTCTTATGACTGTAATACATCAGGATGAAGTCCATACTCTAAATAGTGCAGAGAGGAAACAAATGAACTTGGCACCATAAGGATGTCACAGGGCAACTAATACACAAAATGATTAACTCTGAAAACTAATTTTTAAAACCATTCTGTGTTAAGTTTTCTGTTCCCCAGAATAGAAATCATTTCTGAGTGGTAAATATCGTTTTAGTCTTAAAATTTTTAAGAAGACTCTTCAGATAAGTCATTGTTTTAAAAAAAAAAAAAAGAAAGAAAAAAAATAGAATCTAAAAAGGAAGTGGTTGGGAACTGCATTTCTTTAATATCGCTAGAACAAATAGGTTTTCTATAGCATCTACCTTACATGCCTTCTAGAATACAAACATCCTTGTAGACTGGGATTTCCTCAGTTCAAAATAGGGGCCTAGAGACTTTGGTATACTCAAAGTAGCATAAGCACAGGTTCTAGTTTTAAATGGTCTATATAAATTATGTCTGCCATCACAGTGTTCTTTGTCTCTAACAAGAATAAGGACACTAAATCTAAAACACTTTTCTAATGGAATATGCAAGGAAGACAAACAAGCAAAAAGATGGTTCATTGTCTTACGTTCACATTCTCTGACATCCAGGTTGAACTGCTGTAAAGCTCCTAAGGTGAGCTGCCTTACTTCAGCCTCCAGCAAAAGTTGCATCAAGGATGTGGCTAAATGCTTGCAAGCTGACATACACGCTGTCTGAGCCACCTTTCCCTGAAATATAAGGATATAAACCAGAAAGTTAATTGGTTAAAATAAAATCCTAACAAAATTTAAATCACTTATTTTTCAACAGAGAACTTCTCAAAGATTCTCCCCAATGCAACACTTTGGGCAATCATGTTAAATATTAGCCCCACACCAGGCATGGTAGAGTATGCCTATAATTCAAGCACTTGGAAAGCTGAGGCAGAAATAATGCTGCAAATTTGAGGCCAGTCTGGGCTACAAAGTGAATTCAAGGCCAGCCTGAACTGCACTCCTTGTCTCAAAAAGACAAACAAAAACAAAATAAAATAAAATAAAAAAACTTCATCCCCATAAGTCATTGTGGTAATAACACTGCTATAATTCAGAAAGCACAGGTATCTTATCAAAAAGCACTTTTTAATTGACAGTGAATAAATATTCAAAATCTTATCTATTTCTCAGAGGATAAATTTGAAAAAATTTCCTTAAAAAATTGTATCTCAATCTTTTCTCCCCCCAGTACTGAGTCACCAAATCCAGACATATACATATGCTATACAAGTGTTCTACCACTGATCTACTTCCCTTAGCTTCCTTAAAAATAATTCTTAAAAAAATGGAAGGAAGAAAAAAGAAAAAAAAATATAAGGAAAAAGTGGAAACAAAGCTTTTATAAATGAGGGAAGGAGGGGAGGGAAATCAGAAAAAAAAAAAGAATCGATACATATCAGGTACAGGTACAAACTCCCTATGATGAATGTAATCAATATATATAACAAATATGTACTAATAAAAACATACAGCAAAAATAAATAAATGAAAATAATAATCTCTAATCTAGAAATTAGTATTTAGTGCTTTATGATTTAGAGTGATTTAGCACAAAAGAGTTACCTAAAAATAATTAAAAGAATGAATTTTTTAAAAAAACAAAACAGTCTTATGTAGCTCAGGCAGGTCTTGCACTCATGACAATGCTGCCTTTGCCTCCCAAGTGCTAGGATTACAAATGTGTGCCACGACTGCAGCCTGCACCATTTCTTTTAAAAATGATTTATGAACATAAAATTTAAGTTTTTTACATATGGATTTAAAAATTGTTTCATTTTCTTTGTTAAAGGAATCAAACCACTTTACATGTACTGAATTAAATCTTAGTCTCAGGTCTGAATTACACATCACAAAATATATATCTATTTTTCTCAAGATATACATCACTTTTATTTATATGTTACCTGTCATCTATTCTGAAACACAGAATAATATATGTTTTTAAAAGTCTGGGTTCTCAAATTAGTCAGTGACTTCTCCTTTTTGGAAAACATGCAATATGTTAGCCATACAAAACATACAGAGAGTCATATGATTAATATCTACATATTTGCTAAACATTATAAATACAGTTTAAACTCCCACATGACTTCCTTAATTATTTTCCTTCTCTCCTTTGAGAAGACTATTAGCTACTTAAAAAATACTGTTAGGACAAGTATATATTCAGAAACAATGGTCTTCCTGCTGAATTCTTCCAAACATTTAAAAAGCTAGTATCACTCTTTCTCAAACACTTTCAAAAAACTGGAAAGGATGAAATCTTTCCTGATTCATTTTTCAAGGTTAACATTACTCTGCTACCAAAGTCAGACAATGACACCACAGAAGAAGAGAACATATACACAAAATGCTCAACAGAATTCTGGCAAATGAAATTCATAACACTGACATAGGCAATGATATTTTGGATATAACCACAAAAACAGAGACAGTGAAAGGGAAAACAGACAAGTGAAATCATCTCAAAATAAAAAGGTTCTGCACAACAAATGAAACAATAAATATGGTGAAAAGAAAATCTTCAGAGTGGGTGAATATGTTTTCAAATATACATCTGATAAGGGATTAATATGCAAAATATATTAGAAACTCAAATCAGTCCAATTAAAAACAAGAAACGGATATATCTCAAAAGAAGACTTATGTAAAACGATGCTCAAAATCATTAATCATTAGAGAAGTCCAAATTAAAACTACACTGAAATATCACCTCATAACTATCAGAATATGGATAATGACAAAAGATGAAATGTAAGTGGTGGCAATGATGTAGAAATCAGGGAATGCTTCTATACTGTAGGCGTGAATGCAAATCAATATAGTTGAGTGTGGGTGAAACTATGGTATTTGTACTGTAACTGGCTGTTTGTTATCACTGAAAGCTCTAAAAGGGTCACCATCACTGCTATGTAAAATGCTAAGGAGGTATCTCAAAAAATTAAAAATTTAACTACCATATGATCCATTAATCCCATTACTGACGATACATCCAGAGAACATGATAATAGTATGTCAAAGGAATACCTGGACTCTTAGGTCCATTGTAACATTGATCATGACAACCAAGATACGAAATCAAGTCTATATGTACATTAATGGATGAATACACAAAAAATATGCTATGTATATGGAATGGAAAACTACTGAGCTTTATATTGTATACTTGAAATTGTTGAGTGTAAATAATCAGTACATAAGGTAATCATGTATTAAATTGATTTAGCCATTCCACTATACATACATATGTATGTGTGTGTCTGTGTGTGTGTGTGTATATATACATATATATCCTATTACACATCATAAATATATACAACGCTTACTTGTCAATTAAAAGAATGAAAAAAACTTGCGCTACTTGCAACAATGGATGTTTATAACATAATTTTGAGCCAAATAAGCCAGATATATAACCAGATGTATTGCATAATTCCCTTTGTACAAAGTTTCAAAACAGGAAAAATAACCATCCTAAAAATACGTTATAAAACTCTTCCTTAAAATCCCTTCCATACTTTAGAAAGAATGACTACTCACAGGGGTCATGAGGACTTCTCACTAATATACTTTGGCTACTGCCTAGATGGAATTTTTCATTTATGTACATCCATCCAGCTTTACCTTAATAGTTTGTTCACTTTTGTGCCTGTTATTTGTAAAGAAATAAGCTATGGATTTTTTTTACTGTTAGTATATTTAAATGAAGTATAACGCAAGACTGGAGGAAGTATGTATACAATTATACCTAATTTTGTGTCTATGGTATACAATTCTCTTCTGAAAAAAGGAAGATATCATTTGATATTTCTTAGCAAAAACCAAACTTAAACACAGTCAAAATACAGTGGACCCTTGACTTACAAACTCAAATCGTTTGCAAGGGCTGGTTGCAACTCAAGCTAGTTGTAAGTCAAGATTATTTTTTCTATTTTTTAAAAAAAGGAAATGCCCATAATGCATTCTAAACCTTTCAACACATCCCTTAACTAAACTTTTTCATAATAAAACATGGTTATATAATGTGCATAATTTATCAGAAACACCAGTAATTTATTAGTCTATTCACCAGAAAGTTATAAAATATGTCTAGTGTATGAGAAACAGTTTCACACTGTACTCACCATTCAAGTTGACACCTTTGGCTTGTAGGAAGGGAGGATGAAATGGAAGGTAGTTATTGTTTGAAAGGAGAGTCCTGTTTCATAAGAACATCAAGAACCTGACTCTCTGTTATCCTTTCTCTCCATGGGAGAGTCTGCAGCCCACTGCAGCCTGCTTCTGGCTCACTAGGTCTCAACCTTTTAAGAACTAAAAAGTGGTCTAAAGATGTCTGTTTCTGTCTTTTCTTTAACATTATTCTTCCCTATTGTGATTATTTTCTTTACCTTCCCTTTCTTCCTCAGCTTCTTTTCTAGCTTTTTGGGGACCATTTTAATAGCAGTAATTGTAGCAATCATATAAAGCACTGAGAAAAATCATATCCACAAGCATGCACATCTGAGCCTACACTGACACTTACATATGCTTACATATGCTTTGCTGGCATTGCATATCTTTGTTTGCAACCATATAAGTGGCCAGCATTTGGGTCATAACTCAAGACTTTGGGCGTAAATTAAACCTAAATTTCCAGTCATAACCCAAGTTGTACATATGTGAGGCTGATCATAACTCAAGGGTCTACTGTAAATGTGCAGCATTTTAAAAAACGTATTTGAAGAAATACAGAAAGCTCAGGATTCATTACTTTCAATTACCATGTACTTCAGTTACACAGAGTTCAGTGCTGTGTCACAGTACTAAATGCACATGAGTACAGGTGAAAAGCCTACAGAAACTACTGTCCTCATTAATGCCATGACCACTGCTTCCATTTACTGAGCATTGACCATTTCTTCTGTTTAAAAAAAAAAAGGAAATGCCCAGATGTTTTGAAAAGTTTATCTCATATAATTCTCATAAGAATGCCATGAGATATTTAATCCTTGATTTACAGATGAAGATAAAGAGAGGTTAAGTAATTTGAATGTATCTTGTAAGAAAAAGAGTCCTAACAGACTGAAAGAAAAGGCACTTGTAATAGGTGCTACATCTTTGGGTTATTCAGTATCTTGGGGTATAGAATAAAAAAGATAAAAATCAAATCTGAAAAACTAGAATACTCAGTAAGAAAAAAAAATTTTTTCTTTGCCCATTTTAGGGAGCATCAAAAGTATGCTTAGCTCACTGTGGATAATTAGATTTGACTCCAACCACAGTTTTTGTCAATCTGCTGGGAACAGAGCCTGTGTTCCAGATCATCAAAGATCTTATCTAAGGGACTCCAAATGGCTAATGTGAAATTTACCCTTCCTGAAAATAAGGAAGCAAATTTCAAAGGAAGAAATATAGATATAAAGGCAGAAGGTATTCTGTGAAAGAAATCTATGCTTTTACAACAAGTCGCCATTTTGCTTTCTCAGTAAAATATCCCTTGCTCACATTTTGGAATATCAAACTTTATTTTTCTCCAGTTATTCTAAGTTACTTCATCATGAAATAAAAAGAGTTCAGACAAAAAGTGACAGGGCAAGAGAAGTGAGAACTACTCAGAGAAAGCAAAAATCATTCTTTCATCTTTGTGCCCACAGTGCTGAAATAACTCCCCATTCTGGCTCTGTCACCTGACCCTTGAGTCTTACCCTCTACCATAGACATTTACTTTATTATGGATTCTTGTCTTTTGCCTGCTCATGGGACTTGATTTTTGGATTGCCTCTGTAAATTATCTTCCTTTGATAAATGGGGAAGCTAACTTGTTCCCTTTTTCTCAATATCCCATAGCTACTGATAAGGCTGCTTCATCTCTAGAACAATAAAACCTCCTGCTTATGTGGGATGAATGCTTGATGATACTACATTCTGAGGATCAAATTCTGGAATGTATATATGTTCATGTTATCTGAGACTCATGCCTGGAACTTTGGTTCTCATTTACTGAAGAAATTCCACAGCAAGGTCTTACTCCATTTTCTTTTCTTTTTTTTTTTTTTTTGGTACCGGGGATTGAACTCATGACCTCGCGCTTGCCAGGCAAGCGCTTAAGCCACTGAGCTAAATCCCCGGCCCCTTATTCCATTTTCATACCTAGATCACTTATAAAAATAAAAATAAAAATAAAAATAAAAATAACCTATCCTCTATAAGTACAATTCACCCACATGGGTTCCCACAACTGAATCCATGTGTTGTCTTAGGAAGACTTTTTTTTTTATTTTGAAGAGAATAAAACCAAGAGAAAGAAAACAGAATAGTCAGCCAGAACAAAACAATGAATATGATACAGAACCTCAAAATAAGATAAAAGGAAATCAATATTGGCTACCATAATGCCTCTTGTTATCGTAAAAGTAGCTGACTATACCATCAGAGATAACAAAATCAAACAAAACAAAATAGAATAAAATCAATCAAAACAAAACAATGAAACCAACACAGGGCTTCAAAACTGGACAATAGGAAACCAATAATGGTTACGATGAGATATTTTTTTATCTTTGAAACAGCTGCCCATGCCATCAAATATACTAAAATCAAATGAAACAAAACAAAATAAAACTTAACTGAACAGAACAAAGAAAACAATACAGGACTTCAAAACACAGTAATAGATTAACAGTGGCCATTGCCTTCCCCTTTTAGACATTTCCTCCCCTTTCACTTTCTCAATATCCATTGTGCATTTCGGATCCCACTAACTCCTTTAGTTTTTTTTATACTGGGGAGACAACACAAAGTTCACCCACGTGACTCTGAACCATTTCACCCATAAACATGATCTCAAGTTGTATCCATTTACCAACAAGAGCCTTGAGATTATTTTTCTATATAGTTGAGTAGCTTTCCATTATATAAAAATGCCATATCTTTCTTAACCATTATGCAGTTAATAAGAAAGCTACCCCTGTTTTTTTCTGGTTCCCTGTTGCATGGAACATTGTTTTCTCTCCTTTGACTTCCAGTGTATGGATTTTCTTTTGAGTTAAATGTGTTTCTTGCATAAATCATAGTGATGGATCCTGTCTCCTGATTCACTCTTCCTGTGTTTCTTTTTATTGGTGAATTGAGCCATCTACATTAATTGTTACAGCCAACAATACTGACTTGTCACTGCCATGCCATTTTTCTGCCATTGGCTAGCTACTTTTCCCCTCCATTCAATTGTCTGACCTGATCAGTGATCCCACTTTGCTGCTGTTCCTCGAATCGTGCTCATTTTTATCTCTCTCTAGAATATTCTTCAGTATTCTTTGTAAGGTTGGTTTGGTGGGCAGTTCATTCAGTTGTTCTTTGTCATGGAAGTATCTTATTTCTCCATTAATTTTGAAAGATAGTTTTGCAGAGTACATCTATCTGGGTTGGAAGTTGTTTTCTTCCAGGACTTGAAATACTTCATTCCAAGTTCTTCTTGACTTGATGGTTCGCGTTGAGAAGTCTGTCATCATTCTGATGGGTTTTCTTTTATAGGTGATCTGTTTCTTTTCTCTAACAGCTTTTAATATTTTGTTCTTTTGTTGAATTTATGAGATCTTGATTATTATATTCTGGGTATAGATTTATTTTGGTTATGGCTCATTGGAGTTATATATGCTTCACTTATCCTATATGTCAGATCCTTTTCCCATGCTTGGAAAGTTTTCTGCTATTACTTCTGTAAATAGACTTTTTATTTCAGTTATGTTGGCCCCTGCTATTTTGCTGATGCATATTATTCTTAAATTATTTATCTTTGCATGACTTTGCAGTCTTTGAATTGTTATTTCCTGGTTCCTAGTTATGTTTAAGAGATCTTTCCTTTTGCAATTGCTAGTTGCAAACCTGTCTTCAAGGTCTGAAAGTCTATCTTCAGTTTCTTTCAAGTGGTTTTGCCAGTTTTCAATGGAGTTCTTAATTTCCTGGATATCTCTTTAAATCTGTCTCTTGCATTCTAAATCTTTCTTATATTGTTCATTCAAAGTTTCTCTCAATTTCCTGTGTTCCTCTATATCTTTTAATCTATGTCTTCTTTAGAGATGCTTAGCAATTCTTTTATTATATTTTTCATTTCTTCTTTTACCTGAGATAGTATTTCCATTCTAATTTCTTTTATAGCCTCATAAAATTGTTTCTTTACTCAAGTTGCCATCACTTCAGAAACTTCAGGTGTGCAACTCCCAATCTCTCCCATGTTTACATATCCTTGACGTGCTCTGCAGGGATTGGAGGCCAGTGACTGCCTTTTGTTTTTTTGTCGTGATATTTTCCTGGGTTCTTCCAGACAAGTGGGTAGTGGGGTCACAGGCACTTCCTACATTGGCTACATTTTCTTCAAAGCATAACTGTTTGGTTCTCCTGGCCAGTGCTGCTGGCTACAGGTATCCGATGGTGGCCATTGAGTGTGATGGTGCAGGGTTGGCTACTGGCCACAGGAAACATCCCTGATGGTGGCTGATATGCTTGTAGGGGCAGGGCTGGCCGCTGCCTCTAGGACCTGAGTTGGTTACCCCAGGAAGATTTATAATACTGTTTGAAAATCTTTTTCCTCCTTCTCCTTCTCCTTTCCTCCTTTCCTCCTTTCTTCCTTTCCTCCTCCTCCTCCTCCTCCTCCTCCTCTTCCTCCTCCTCCTCCTTCTCCTCCTGCTTCTGGGTGTGTGTGTGTGTGTGTGTGTGCGCGCGTGTGCGTGTGTGTAGTATGAGGCATTGAACCCAGGGCCTTTGCACTGAGCAATATTTTAATCTTTTATTTTAAAACAGATTTTCGTTACTTTGCTCAGATGCCCAGGCTGGATTTCAACTTAAAATTCTTTGGTGTCAGCCATCCAAATTGCTGGGATGACAGGCATACCCCACCACACCTGACTAGCATTCTTGAATTCCATTAAAGAATGTGTACAGATGTCCACTCATTAAAAAGAATTAGCCACTGTACATAAATAAACATTAAACTAATAAGTGTTTCCTAATAGGTAAATAAAAGGAAGTCCAAAGATAATAGTGGTTATAATACTCCAAGAAAGATATGGGATATTATTTGATGGCATGGATAAATTGTACATTAAGATAGTAGGGCTTTGGTAAATAAAAAACGAGGAAAAATGAGTAATAGTTAAATCTGTGTGTCTTCTTTCTTTTCTTTCTTCTTTCTTTCTTTCTTTCTTTCTTTCTTTCTTTTTAATACCAGGGATCGAACTCATGACCTCATGCTTGCCAGACGGGTGTTTATACCGCTGAGCTAATCTCCTGCCACATGTGTGTCTAATTCATTTCACTTAACATTAGGGTTTCCGGCTGCATCTGTTTTCCTACAAATTGTCTTTACTCATTCATCTTTTAATGGACATATAGGCCACTTCCAACATTTAGCTATTATGAGCTGTGCTGCTATAAATTTGGCTATGCAGTTATCACTGTAACATAATGTCTTTAAGTGAAACAAATCAGACACACAATCCTAAACATCACATGACTTCTCTTAAATATAGGTAAATTAAAGACCAAAATTTAAAAAGTTGAAAACAGGGAGATCTTTTTCACAAAGGAAGGGGCCCAAGAAATAAAGGGAAAGGAAAAGAAGTGGACAATTACAAAAAAAAAATTAAAATGTATTATGTCCATATACCATCTCTCCATGATGAATGTAATCATTATGAGCTGTAATATTGGTAGTTTTTTTTTTTCTTTTTAATTTTAGAAGTTTCAATGTATTGCATTCTGGCCTCTGTCACTTCTATGGGAAGTCATAGATTTTAACATTTTTTTCACATAAATGTGTCTTTATTCTCTTTCAAGCTTTCTTTTTCTTCACATTTCCTATCAGCAATCTCATCAACAGGTAGCTAAATGCAATCTGTATTTATCCTTGGGGGCTTGGTGAACTTTCAGAATCTGTAATTTATTTCCTCAATGTGGAAAAATTTCAAGCATTTTTTATGAGTACACTTTTACAGCATATAATAATTATACTTATCCTGGGGAATTGGTACATGTATATACATAACACATCTTAATTCTTCTTTTCATCCACTGTCCCTCCTATCCTTCTCTACTCTTCCACCTGCTGGTCTCCTTGCCACTTACAAAAGCTCTATTTCCATTTTTTCCCCTTCAATTTTTTCACTTTTCCTCCCTCTTTTCCTTCCCCTTCTACCACCTCCCTCCATCTCTCACTTCCCATTACAAAATATCTCCCTATTTTCTAATACTGCTTTTTTACCATTATCTTAGCCTTCTCTCCATTCTAGGACTGTACGTACAGACAGACCCTGACAGTCTGCTTAGGATATGGTTCCTTTTAGGACTTTTAAACATTAAGATGGTATGAAATCAATATACATTCAGTAGAAATTATGTTTTGAAATTTTTTCTTTTCTAGGGCAAGTGATATATGGCATGGTATTCTCTCATGTTACTGGGAAGCATCAGCAAGCCATATCTCCCAGGCAGCCATGTGATAATGAGAATAAATAACACTCAATAGTTTCTGTGTTGCTAAGTTATGATAATTGGTAAATTAGGTATATTAAACACATTTCAATTTATAACATTCAATTCATAACATTAATTATGATAGGTTTATTGGGATGCAACTCCACTGTAAAATGAGCAGCATTTTTAAATGAATTCTAGCCATCTGAATTATATTCCGTTTATCTTTATGCTCCATTTCATTTCTAAGATTTTTTTTAAATGTGTTTTTTATTCTCTGTAGCTGCTTTAGCTTTGGTGCTTCCAATAGACTTGTCTTTGGGTTCACTAATCTTTAATTGTACTTTGTTTAGTCTGTTATTAAACCTATTTAATGTAATTTTTAAAAATTCATGTACTGAGCTTGAAATCACAGATTTGTACTCTGTTATTCTCTAATTGACATTTCAATCTTAATTTCTGTTCAAATAACACATATTTTAATACATTTTGTACATTCCTCTTTTCTTGAACACAAAAATCAAAGCTATTTTGAAGTCCGCTAATATTTGGGATCACCTCATGATCTGCTTCCATTGACTACTGGAACATTTCATTACGGTCAGTTTTCTTTGCTTATTAGTATGCTAGAAATTTTTGCTTTGTATGCTGTGTATTGGAGACCAGATCATACAGAGTCTCTACATAAATTTATTAGGCTTAACAGGAATTTGAGTTTTATTCTAACAGGAAATAAGTTAATACATCATTTAATTTTCTTAGGGTTGTTTCTGGCTTTTAGTGCAATGGGTCTATGTTAGTTTTGTATTTACTCTTAGAGTTTTGTCAATAAAACACTAAGAGTAGTAGCAGTATTCTTAGTAGTGAATAGTCTTGCTGCTACACAAAAGCCACGGTGTTTACTAGGTTTCTCTGTGGGCACAATCCTCAATATCGCTGCTGAACAACTTTGTTTCTAAGCATCTAGCAGTTGTTGTATTCTAATCCCTAGGCATGTGAGGAATAGAAAATAGCCAAGAACCAAAGGAAAATATAGTGAAGATTTAAGGTCCTTCTCTGTTTCTCTCTTCCTTGTTGCCCTAGTTCCATCAGGTCCTATTCATATTGACAGCTCAAATATTGATCTTATTAGACAATACTGTCTCTTATTAGACAATACTGATTTTGTATCTTCTCTAAGTTTTATGGTTAAGTTATGAAAACAGGCCAAGTCTCTTACTAACTATACATATCTGAAGCAAAGATAATTTTTAACTTACTGATTTGTAAAAAACCAGGAGGGGAGAAAAAATAACTCTAAGAACTGTTTAAAGAATTTCTCCCTGGTCCACAATTTTGTATGGTTCAGTAATGATTCCAGTTATTACTTTGGCAAACACTTCTGCTTTATTAAAAAATGCATACATATATGCCTACTGAACACAAATTTACCATAAAGGATAAAGAATGCCACTAAGTGGCACACGTATACTTCAAAACAAAAATAAAACACTAAAAAAAAAAAAAAAAAACTTAAAAGAGTTCTACTGAAAAAGAACCAAAAAAGTGTCACAGAAAAAAATACATAAAAAGTAAATAAAGAAATTAAACATACGTCTTAGTTACTTTTCTCTCGATGCTGAGACAAAATACTCAATGTCCCAAATTAAGGCAGGAAAGGTTTACTTAGTTCATTTTGTAGAGGTTTCAGACCATAATCAGCAGGGTGACATGGCAGAAATCCAACAGTTCATGGCAGCAAAAGACAGCAAAAGCAACAAGAGTAAAAGGAAGGAAAACAAGTCTCTTTTTCTTCCTTATACTGTAAGCAGAGTACCCACCCTTGGGTGAGTGTAGCACTCACATCATCTCAGTACCCTTCTCTTATACAAGCTTAGTATGTTTACAATGTAAGGACCCTGGCCTCCTGCTGATTTACTTAGTTAAAACTTCTAAACTTTTAGTTTGACACAATAAATCAACCATTACGGCATCCTAGAGCTTATAAAGTCTCCCTAGGTCATGTCCTCTACACCCTGGATGTAGCACTGCTGAGTTACTTAGTTAAGCTTCTAGACTTCTCAAGTTCATACAATGTATCAACCACTACAGAATATATGATTTAATGAAAATGACAATACATCTTAGATAAGATACTTTAAACAGTGACATTAACTTTTGCTTCAGTTTCATTGTGAAATCAGACTGTTTTAATGGTTAAATAAAATAAATTCTATGTTGCACAGTACTAGCTTATATCAAGTACTCAGTAAATATCCTATGTTTATGATTTTATTCCTATTACCCTAGAAATATAAAACAATTGGAAGACATTGAGTGTATGTGCTTACAATGTAAGTATTTTATAAGTGCATAATACTTTACTATTATAGTTATGATTTATTCTTTTAAAATTAATATTTCTGTACAAAATGGTGGAATGTGTACTTTCTTTTCTGAAGAAAATCCAGGAAAATAGAAAATTAAGTGCTAAATTGAGCAGAATAAACTCTAAACCCTATGACTGTAGAAGAAAAGATTATAAGGCCAAAACTGTTACAGCAGGCTTCCCAAAAGTGGAAGCTCTTGCTGGACAATCCTTATTGCATACCAAAATGGTAAAAACATAAGACATGGCTGCCAATATGAACAGGAAATGGAAGTAATATAAAACAATCTACAAATAACAATAGTTAGCACTATTAAAAAAAACGATAGAATTAGAAGTTCTCATAATGAAAAATAAATACTTCTCTTTCCTCAACTCCTATTCAGGTTACAAGTCAATTTCACAGAGTCATCTCATCACCACAGAAATATCTGTGAAGGTGTTCAGTTTTTGCCATGATTGACATTCACCAAACTACAACCAAGATGCCAAGAAATCAGATTCAAATATTAATGAGCAAAAGGTCATGATGAGGTAATCTCCAAAGCACTACTAGTTTTTGTTTTCTGACACTATCCGATTCCTCCTGCCCCTTTTCTAATCCTCTCGTACTACATACATTTAGAATTACTGGCATATTTTTAAGAAACACCCTCTAACTTGTAATTTCATTTGAAGTGCATTTTAAGTGGAGGCCTCCCAGATGCCAGATCCCCAGCTCATGGGTGTTCTGCAGTGATACAAAATTTAAAGGAAAAAATCTACTAAATCCAATTTTGACATTTAAATACAGTAACAAAAAAAAGAAAAGAATCTTCCTATTTCAAACTTTCCAGTAAGCTATTTAATAATGTGACAAAGCAGAACATATTAAAATATTAACCAAAGCTTCCAGGAAAACCTGTATAATAGCAATTGTTTATTCAAGACCTTTACAAACCTCATAAAAAATTAAGTGAGCCTGGAAAATACACAACACAGCCATAGGAGAAAGTTTACAAAACACAATGTTACAGACGCCTGACTGTCTGCTAGCCAGACCCTTTTAACTTCCATGTACCACTTATTACTTAGTTCTTAACTGGTCAGTAACCAAAATAAGGGCATCTCTCCTCCCAAACACCTCATTAACTTAATTTTTTTTTTCACTTTTGAAGGCTAAACTATCCTGTAGGTGCTTTGGTTCATTATTCTCTACCAATAGCAAATGTTTCATTTCAGAATATTTAAAACCTTAGGTTTCTCTGAGGAAAATCATTTAAAATACTCTTTACAAGAATGTAATTAGCTCTTTTAATTAATCTCACTATGGCTGAACAGTACATAAACCATCATGTACACTTTATGGGACAAGGTAGTAAAAACAAGATAAGACTAGAGAGGAAATGACAGAAAAAGAGCAAGAGTTTTGGTTATCTAATATAGCCTCAAAATTTGGGTACTTTCATTTATTTGACCTTTAGGATATTATTTAACTTTTGTTAGACTCATCAGTAAAATATAGATAATAATACCAACCTTACACACACTATGTAATAAGTCAGTGTTATATAGAGTCCTTTACAGTGTGGAGCACAGAGGAGGGTCTCAGAAAAATGGCAGCTAATTTATTATAAAATGCTCTGTCTTTTGAAAAATAGCTGTAGAGAGCATAAGGGAAATTTAACATGAAAGTTTAAACTGTCCCAGGCAGAATTTAACATTCCACACTTTTAGAAAAGCAGTTATAGGAAAATTCAACATAAAATTGTAACATGAGCTACTCTCCTTCATATGAACTTTTATACATCTAGAAATCTACCTTGAATCAATGTTGTAGGATACAGAATATAAAATATGAACATTTCTCACAATTTGGGAAGAGAAATATTTTAAATTACTGATATCTCAGGAAACCACTTTGCATATTCTCTTTCTTTGCCCCTTCTGAATAGCCAAAAAAGGGGTTTTAAAAAGAGGAAACTTCATCACAGTGTATCTGTGGGAAAGCACCAAAATATGTTAACAATTAGAGAAGAGGAAACCTGAAAGACTGCCTTGTTAATTAAGGAACTTGCTATCAAAGAACTCATTAGAAGGCAATAAAACCAAATGGCCATAAAAATAAATACCCACAGGGGGAAAAAAATGTCTGGCTAACAGCTCCTCAATATAGTTCCCACTCCCCGCAATAGTGCCAACAGTAAAGCCTCAGAAAAAGGACAGTCAAAAATTTCTAAAATAAAGGCTGACAAAATCAGAGACAAAGTGACAAAATGATCCTAAGAAAAAGGCAGAAACTATATTGAGGGAAATCTATCTTGTGTTTTAGAATGTGACATAAATCATTTTTTTAACATAGTCCTCTACTATCCTATATTCTCAAAGCTCCGAGCAAAGCAAAATAGAAACTAATGGCTTTCCTAATCTTAGCCATTAAATTAGAAATTATTAGTGTCTATCTTGCATTCTGTGCCAAATTTTTAATGAGTTAGGGGTAAACCCAGGACCTTCACATAGCGCTATATTCCTAGCCCCACTTTTTGAAAGCAATTTTATTTTGAGTCAGAGTCCTGATCAGTTGTCAAACTGGCTAGGCTAGGCGGGAACTTGAAATTCTATTGCTTCAACTTCCCACAATGCAGGGATTACAGGTGTATACCAAAAGTGTCCGCTTCTTTCTTTCATAAACATTTAGGCATAAAATGTGAAAAATCTGCCAAACTGGACATTATTGCAGATGTACAGTGCCTTTAGAAATATTTTCTACAAAAGACAATAAAGTGGAAAATCTTGGTAACAGGACAAGTTAAAATGCTATCATTTACATTGTGCTCAATATTCTCCATGCATTTTTAGAGTATCAGACATTGGTGCTAAGAAACATAGCATCTGCACTGAACACAAGAACATATTTTTCAGAGTAGGTTGGCTACTCATAGTCCATGCTCCATTTTACCTCAAAAATATTTTTTTTTATTTGAAAGAGAATAAAACAAAAGGGGGCAGTACAGAGCAGATCAGAACAGGACAACATAGGCAACACAGTACTTTACATTAAGTCAACTGGACATCAACAGTAGCTAACACCATATCTCTTACTCTGCTATAGTTGAGCATAGTTTCAAATACAACAATATCAAACATAACACAATAGTATAAAGCCATGCATAGAGTGAAAGAATCACAACGCTTTCTGAACCGAGTAACAGAAAATGTTCAATTGGTACTGTAATATCTCATTTTTGATAAAAAAGAAAAAAATTTGTTTGAGCTATCACACATATTCAAATTCCAATAAGACACAATGTGATAGATAGAATCAATGGTAGTAGAACAAAAAAAAAAAAAGCATGGTAAGACTTGTAAGAAGGATGATATTAAATCAACAATAGCTGTCATAATGTTTTGTTTTCTTCAAAACTACTATTCATATCATCAAGTATGATACAGTTAAACAAAACAGGATAAAACCATTCCAACTGATGATTGAAAACTTTGAAAGACTTTGAAGCTGTGAGATGGGGACTCATGCTTACCATAAAGTCTTATATACTCTTATCAAATCTCATATTAGGGAGATTATATGGTACTTACCCTTGTGAGTTTGGTTTATTTTACTTAAGAGAATGGTCTCAAGTCATGTCCATTTATTTATAAATACCTCTATGTGATCATTCTTTGTAGCTGCGTAGTACTCCATTGTATAAAAATGCCACAACTTTTTTATCCATTCCTCAGTTGATGGGCACTTAGGTTGTTTCCAAGATCTGGTTATGACAAATTGTGCTGCTATAAACATGGGTGCACATATATCACTGTGGTATGATGCTTTCAGTTCTTCTGGAAATATGCCTAGAAGCGGAATAGCTGGGTCAAATGGGACTTCCATACCCAGCTTTTTGAGGAATCTCCACACTGACCTCCACAGTGGTTGCACCAGTCTACACTCCCACAAACAGTGTAGAAGAGTTCCTTTTTCCCCACAGCCTCTCCAACACTTGTTGTGGGTAGTGTTTTCTATCTTGGCCATTCTTTCTGGAGTGAGATGGAATCTCAGTGTGGTTTTAATTTGCATTTCTCTCATGACTAATGATGATGAACATTTTTTCATGTATTTATTTGCCATTCGTATTTCTTCATCTGAGAATTGTGTATTCATTTCAGATGCCCATTTTTGGACTGGGTCTTTGAATTTCGAGGGTCTGATTTTTTTTAATTCTTTATAAGTTCTAGACAGAAGTCCTTTGTCTGGGGCGCTGTCCATGAAGATTTTTTCCCAATTTGTGGGTTTTCTTTTCACTTTGCTGGAAACCTCTTTTGACATGCAGAAACTCTTTAATAAGATGTGGTCCCAGTTATTGATTTTGGGAAGTGCTTCCCGTGTACTTTGGTTC
Source organism: Dolichotis patagonum (assembly GCA_004027295.1). Classification (NCBI taxonomy): domain Eukaryota; kingdom Metazoa; phylum Chordata; class Mammalia; order Rodentia; family Caviidae; genus Dolichotis; species Dolichotis patagonum. Next base: position 110,198 of record PVJX010003349.1, read on the forward strand.
TTGTTCATGAATTCTCTTCCTACCCCTATATCTTTGAGGTTTTTACCTACTTTGTCTTTCAGTAGTTTTAGTGTTCCTGTTTTCATATTTAGGTCTTTGATCCATTTAGATTTTAGTTTAGTGTATGGTGATAAACATGGGTCTAGTTTTAGTCTTCTGCATATGGACAGCCAATTTTTCCAGCACCATTTGTTAAAGAGACTGTCAT
>PVJX010003350.1:0-110365 GCA_004027295.1 Dolichotis patagonum
ATAGCCAGATCTTGGAAACAACCTAAGTGCCCATCAACTGAGGAATGGATAAAAAAGTTGTGGCATTTTTATACAATGGAGTACTACTCAGCTATAAAGAATGATCACATCGAGATATTTATAAATAAATGGACACGACTTGAGACCATTCTCTTAAGCGAAATAAACCAAACTCACAAAGGTAAATACCATATAGTCTTCCTAGTATGAGATTTGATAAGAGTATATAAGACTTTATGGTAAGCATGAGTCCCCATCTCATAGCTTTGAAGTCTTTCAAAGTTTTCAATCATCAGTTGGAATGGTTTTATCCTGTTTTGTTTGACTATATCATACGTGATGATATGAACAGCTGTTTTGAAGAAAACAAAATATTATGACAGCTATTGCTGATTTAATATCATCCTTCTTAGAAGTCCTACCATGCTTTTTTTTGTTCTACTACCATTGGTTCTATCTGTCACATTGTGTCTTATTGGAATTTGAATATGTGTGATAGTTTAAACAAAATTTTTTTTTATCGAAAATGAGATATTATAGTACCCATTGATCATTTTCTGTTATTCGGTTCAGAAAGCCCCGTAATTCTTTCACTCTATGCATGGCTTTATACTATTGTGTTATGTTTGATATTATTGTATTTGAGACTATGCTCAACTATAGCAGAGTAAGAGATATGGTGTTAGCTACTGTTGATGTCCAGTTGTCTTAACGTAAAGTACTGTGTTGCCTATGTTGTCCTGTTCTGATCTGCTCTGTACTGCCCCCTTTTGTTTTATTCGCTTTCAAATTAAAAAAAAAAAAAAAAAAAAAAAGGATCTGCACTGGGAAGGCCCAAAAGTCAGTAATGGAAGCTAGCAAGTCTGCACCAGCTGGATGAGGGACCTCTTTCAGCAGGCTGAGGAATCTGCACTGGAGCCAGGAAGCAATGTTCAAGGTAAGGTCCAGAGTTCCTCCAAAGAGAACAGCAGCCATCCTCAGTGACAGCAGGAACCTGAGCTCCTCTGACAATGAAAACAGTCAAGTTCGTATCTGGAAAGGCAGCATGACAAGCTTCTCCAGGAGAATCAACAGCGCCATCTTCCCCTCCAGTTCTCCTTTTATGCTGTTGGCAACAATCCTCAGGTTTCCAACTACCCAGCACCATGCTGATTCAGTTCAGCTAAGTCTTACAAGTTGACCATTAGTTAATCCACCACAGCCTGTATCATGGAACATTTTTTCATGTATTTATTGGCCATTCATACTTCTGAAAAGTGTCTATTCATTTTCAGTTGCCCATTTTTCAGTTGAGTCTTTTATCTGGGAAGTATCTAATGTTTTAAAGTTCTTCATATATTCTAGATGTTCTCTGACTAGGGACAGCTAGCAAAAAAATTTTTTTCCCATTCCCTTTGGGTGGTTGTTTCTTTTGTTATGCAGAAATGTTTTAATTTGATATGATCCTATTGGTTGGTTCTCAGCAGTACTTTTTGTGCCATTTGGGATTCTGTTCAGAAAGTCTTTGCCTAATCTTATGGCTTCAAGGGTTTTACCTTTTTAATCTTCCAGCAGAGTATTTAACTTTTGCATTTTTATCCACTTTGATTTTAGTTTAGTGTATGGTGAGATATATGGCTCTAGACTCAAATCTTCCACACTTAGATATTGTTTTCCCAGCACTGTTTGTTTAAAAGGCTGTCTTTCCTTCAGTGTATGTTTTAGGCCCTTTTGTAAAAGCTCAAATAGCTGCATGCTCCTGGGGGTGTTTCTGCTTTCTCCTCTGATCCACATATCTATTTCTGTGCCACTACTATGCTGCTTTATCACTGTCGTTTTGTAATATAACTTCAAATCTGGGGTTGAAATGTCTTCTGCTTTGCTTTTGTTATGCAGGATTGCTTTTGCTATTCTGGGTCCCTTCTGGTTCCATATGAATTTTAGGATTATTTTTGCTAGATCTGTAAAGCATACTATTGGTATTTTGATTGGGATTGCATTAAATCCATATATCAGTTTTAGATGTTTAGCCATTTTGACTATATTGGTTCTGCATATCCAGGAACATGAGCTATCTTTCCATTTTCTGACATCCTCTTCAATCTCTTTTATCAGACTGATGTAACTTTCACTGTACAGGTCTTTCACTTCTTTCATTAGGTTAGTTCTTAAATATTTGATTTTTTTTTCTTGAGGTTATTGTGGAAGGTATTGTTCTCCTAATTTCTTTCTTAGTGAGCTCATTATTAGTGCATGGAAACACTATTGATTTTTGTGTGTTTATTTTTTATCCTGCTATATTGCTGAATTTATTTATTAATTCCTGGAGTCTGTTGGTGACAGTTTTTGTAAGTAGAGAATCAGATCATCTGCAAAGAATAATAATTTAACATCTTCCTTTCCTGTACATATCTCTTTTATTTCTTTCTCTAGCCAGATTTTCTGACTAATGTTTTGAGGACTAAGTTGAACAGGAGTGAAGATAGTGGACATCCTTGGCTTGTTCCTGATTTTAGAGGAAAAGCTTTCTGTTTTTCCCTATTTAATACGATATTGACAATAAGTGTATCATAATGGCTTTTATCAAAATGAAATAAGGTCCTTCTGTATCTATTTTATTTAGGATTTTTAATCATAAAAGGGTGTTGAAATTTATTATAGGCTTTTTCTACATCTATGGTGATGACCATGTGATTTTTGTTCTTGCTTCTTTTTTGTCCTTACTGATGTTTATTTATTGATTTGTGTGTGCTGAACCATTCTTGCATCCCTGGGACAAATCCTACTTGGTCATGGTGTATGATCTTTTTGTCGATTTGCTGCATTGTTTGCCAGCTTCTGGTTGAAGATTTTTATATCTATGTTTATTATAGAGATTGATCTGTAGTTCTCTCTCTCTCTCTGCAGAATTCCTTTTTATTGTTGTTGTTGACTTTTTTTTGGTTGAATTCTTATCTGGTTTTAGAAACAGGTTAATTCTAGATTCCAAGAGTCACTTTGAGAGTACTCCTTCCCTTTCAATTTTATTAAAGAGTTTGAGGAGTATTAGCATTAGTTCTTCCCTGAGGTTCTTATAGAATTCAGTAATGAATCTGTGAGATATTGGGCTTTTTCAATTGCTAGTTTTTTGGGGGTTTGGTTTTTTACTGATTCAATTTCATTGCTTCTTATTAGATTACCTAGGATTTTAAAATCTTCTTGGCTTAGTTTTGTTAATTCACATGTATCTTGGAATGTTTCCACTTCTTCTTAGTCTCCAATTTATTTCTGCACACATTATAAGGTAGTTGCAAACAGTCTTCTGGATTTTGGCAATGTCCATTGTGATTTCACCTTTTTCATTTCTAATTACATTAATTTGTGTCTTCTGTTCTTCTTTTTGATAAGCTTGGCTAATGTTTGCTTACTTTGTTTATCCTTATAAAGAACCACCTGTTCAATTCATTAATGCCGTGTACCGTAGTGTTGTGTTGCATGTGAATGCTTTGCTTTGTTTTGGTTTGGTATTTTTGTTTTCACACTCTGTAGTGCAGGCTGGCCTTGAACTCACGTGCCCCAGGCTGGGCTTGAACTCACAATGATCTTTCTGCCTCAGCCTCCTCAGTGCTGGAATTACAGCCATGCATCGCCATGCTGAGGTTACATATACTGTTTTCTTAGTGTCCATTTCATCGATTTCCTCTCTGATCTTTACATTTTCCTTCCTTGTACAAGTTCTGGATTTGGACTGTTTTTGTTTTTCTAGAGGTGCACCACTAGGTTATTTATTTGGGCTGGCTCTCGTTTTGGGATGTGGGCATTCACAACTATAAACTTGCCTCCTAGGACTGCTTTCATTATGTCCCATAAATTCCAATATGTGGTTTCGGTGTTACCATCTATTTTTATGAAATTTCTTCTTTCTTGCTTAATTTCTTCTGTATCCTGTTGATTATTCAGTAATGTGTTAAGTTCCATACATTTGGGTAATTTCTGTGGTGTTTTTCTTTGGATCATTATCTGTTTAGCTATACTTTCTTTAAATTCACCAAGAACTTTACTGATCTATTTTGTTACTTCCACTGCTGTCCTTTCACATATTTCAACTATGTAGCTTTTGATTTCCTTCCCCTCAACCCATCCTGGATGGGTTAGGGAGCTAGGGGTATTTGGAGGCATTTTGTTACCTTGTCTTCTGACGCTTCCATTTTGTTCCTTTGTGTTCTTTGCTGAAGCTTCCAGGTTCATTACACTGAATAGCACGGTTGCTAGCACAGAGATATCTTTAGCCAATATCTACTTTTCAGAGAGAGAGTGCTACCAACTGGTCTTTGCCTCTGTCCCAAGATCCAACCACCTCTATTTATTAGGGGGTGGCCATTCATTTGGTGCAGAACTCAGTTCTTTAGGAAGAAGTCACAGTATTGGTTATGCCCCCGAGACAATCCAGACACTGGCAAATTGGATCAACTACATCGGCTCTAGGACTAAAATCAGTAACAATAGCACCAAATACAAACGAAATACTGACCAACACTAAACCAGTAATGTACCACTATTAACCATAGAAGAGAGATCTGTGATGATAGTATAAACACTAAGACAAAGCAAATATTGACTTATTATAAATATCTACTCAGTGGAACAACTTTTCCTCCACTAACAATAGGAGAGTGTTCAGCCTTGGTAAGATACAGTTAACTCTCTATAAATTCATAAAGCTTAATGGTAATAAGGATAGAGATTGCAGGGAATAGAAACGTGAAAACAGTAGAATTTGAAAAATTAAGTGATGGAAAATGAGGCATAGATAAAAGTAAAACAAAGGCTCCTAATTAAGGAGTAAAAGGGAACTAGTAGTGTTAGATAAAGGGAACAAATTAAAAGACAGCAAGTGAGAAAAGAAGAGAAAAAAGAAGGTTGACTCATCGTGGAAAAAGAATTCCCAGGATACATCAATGAGAGGTACAGGAAGGGTTTATTAGCCAGCGATTTTAACTCACACTCAAGAAAAACAAGACATTCCATAGCTGGAACCTGGGAATCTTTGTATCTCTTGGGTGGTAGAAACTGGTGAAATTTGATAATACACTGTAGTCCTGTCTAGTGCATGGGAGAGGATGGTCCACCCATAGGAAGATAAAGACCCATTCATCCAGGAAATCCTAATTTACAGGTAGGAAAGGTGATCTATTTACAGGTGACAGAGGCCCATTTGCAAGTGGAAAAAAAGAGAGTAGCTGAACCTGTTTGTAGGTGAAACGAATTGCCCAGGCTTCTTCTTTTCTGGGAGAAGAAAAAGAAAAAATACAATATAAATCAAAACAAACTGTGCTTGTGTCCTAGAGTTTTCATTTTTAAAAATATGATTGGGGGCCGGGGTTTTAGCTCAGCAGCACAAGCGCCTGCCTGGCAAGCACGAGGTCATGAGTTCAATCCCCGGTGCCCCCGCCCCATAAAAAATAGGATTTTCCTCGTTTCCTTTCTGCCTGGTTTCTGTTTCCTCTATCCCACCTCTCACCTGCATATTCTAACATCCTGGAGCAGGGCTGAAGACAGTGTGGAAGTCAACTCCCTCTTCTGTCACCCTCCCTCCTGGACCCACTCAAATAATCAACAGCATTGGCCAAAGTCAACGCCCCTCATTCCAACTAAAACATAACCAAGACCCAAGCTCAGTGCCTCACTCATGACAGATCCCTTTCACCACATTTCCTTATGATTTTTCATAGACCTTCTGACCTGCCGGCCCACCAGTCTGAGCAGTTATCGGTTGCCCGCCCCCTCCGTTTTTCTAGTAGGTAAGGACACAGAGAATCAGACCACAGGCGTGATAATGAGGTAGATTAAGGCGGGGCAAAGACACTCAAGCAAGTGGGCATAACCGTCAAAGTCACGAGACCCAGAGCACATGCACAGGACATAGGACCCCAGATGGCTGCGATTTCTCAATATTGTCATGGGACCTGGCAGGAAAGTGCCATCTTTAATTCTTCATTTACATGTGGCACGGAATCAAGCGAGCCTCCCATAGGACAGCTTAAATGTGATGCCAGGCCAAGGGAGTTTTTGACAAGACAACCGCCCCACGTGCCTTATTTACACGTGAGAGATGCAGGCTAAGGACTGTGGATACTGAAGACCCCTCCGCTGTCCCGAGGTCGCCGTGAGCCTTTCACCCAGCCCCTCTCACACTCCAGGGCACATTCCTTCTCCACCTCCAGTAAATGTAAATCTTCGCTTCCTCTTGTGTGTGTGTCTTGTCCAATTCTTTGCGACCCCAAGAAGCTGGAAAAAATTTCTTCCAAACCCTACAGCAGATAATAATAATATCTATGATTAGGTTAAAGGTTGTTTTTTTTTTTTAAAAAAGCCACCATCAGTTTGGCATCTGTCAACACAGCTGTATTCTGAGATTAACATGAATGAATAAATGTTCTGTACAGTATTCTGTTCTGTAGAAGCTTTATTTTCCTATAAGGCAACAAAATGCACACACCATTGCCAAGACTTTACCACCATTGTAGGCTTAGCCCTAAATACAGCTCCAAAATCCCATCTGCTCACAGATGAGGCTTCTGAGAGGTAACAGGGGCATGGGTGTCTGACACTCATCACTGGATTGGTTCGCTGATGGCTTGCTGGGTGTGATGTGAGCTGAAGCCTGGTGAACCCTCCTCTTCCCTTGATTGCTCTTGGCTTTCTGCCAAGCTGCTTCCATGCCAGTAGCTGTTTCTCCTCTGCAGTGTCATGCTGCCTTGGAGCCAGTCAACTATGGACTGAAACCTCTACAAACTGTGAGCTAAAATAAATCTTTCCTCCTTTAACTTGTGGATGGTAGGTATTTTGTCCCAGCAAAAAAAAAAGTAACTAAGAAAATTCCTGAGAAAATAATCTAATATCGTGCTAGGTTAGATAGCTGTATGATACCCATACTGAATGGGTTCAGACCCCCAAAGCATTGAATTCTATTGTTCTATAATGTAACTCACTCATCCTTAAAGGGCTTCCTTCCCTTGGTTCCATCGCACTTTCCCACCTTGTCACTGCGCTTCTCAAATAAATTACGTGTACTCAAGTAATTGACTTACATTCTGCTTTGTAAAAAAAATAAGGCACCAATAGATACCAAGTGGTAGAACTAAGATTTGAATTCAGGTCTAGAAAAATCATGAAGTCCATGTGTTCTATTTTATACTGCTCCCTACAGACATTAATGGAATCCCAATGCCAAATAAAAGCTTTCCTGGACATATTTCAAAGTATCTGGGACCATGTTCCATTATGGTCAGTGGATTCAGACCCTCCTGGACTTAAAGGTCTCCTCCATCAACCCAGCCAATGTCCAGCCCATCCTGGCTCTTGTTCTCTGCTGCCTCACCCTGATGTGCAAGGGCTGAACCCACAACACAGATGCACACAGCTGCAGTGGCAGCAGAACCACAAGCCGGTCCCGCTGTACCTCTGGGCTTCTGCCTGTCATTTTCCAAGGCCATACTGCCACAAGTACCACCAGTTCTCTGCTACTCTCTCCCAAAAGACTGGTTTACCTGCTCCTTTACGACATTAGCAGAAAGGCCCAAAAGGGCTCAGCTCTCAAAATCTCTGAGTTCCTGCTTTTCCATGACTCTGTATGAGAGCTACCACTGCATAAGGGGTCAACACATATGGAGCAACCAAAAGAAATCATTCACTCCCTACACGGAAGACTCTCTTTCCTTATCCACAGTCTGGATGAGGGAGCAACAAGACATGGCTTCTTCAGAGTTTATATAAAGTTTATATAAAGTGACTGGATAGGAGATAAAAATACAAACTTACCAGTTTTTTAGTATATTAGCAACAGTCTATTAGGAAATGGGATGGAATTATAATGCCATTCACAATGATAATAAAACATACGCAAATGCCTAGGATAGTCCATGGTTTTTAGAAAACAAGGTTTCTTGATGAGTAAAAGAGCCGCAATCACTCAAAGAAAGACATTCTTGTCACAATATATAGTTGAATGTGATTGTTTGGAGAAATTGCTTTTGTTTTCATTGCATTTTGTGTATGTGTCTTCCTTTTTATTTTTAATGTTATATGTGTTTTCCTGTACTGACAAATGGCAGGGAAGATTTTTATTTTTGTGGTCTGAGATTCATTTTCCTTCTCAGCCCTTTCAAGGGTAATAGTTTCAAATTTAAAGAGAGATTTGGCAGAAGGGCCAAGACCGGTTTCCAGAAGTCACACGCTGAGCTGCGTTCAAGAAACCACGGGCAACCATCAGGCACATGTGCCTGGGTAAACCCAGATGCATGACGGACAATGGAGAAGAGGTCAGGGTCCTTCGGACCCCACACCTTACCCAAAGCCCCAGCTCCTCTGCCTTTTTCTTCTATGACACAGATTTCAAACCCTTCATTCTGATTTATGTTCTAGCGCTCTGGACCTGTAACGGAAGTCCTGTGTTGTTATACCGTCACTTGTCCCTTTTATGAATATTAAATGTACCCCTCCAGGCATCACGATTCCAGATTTCAAGTCATACTACAAAGACAGAGTAACAGAACCAGCATGGCACAGGCACAAAAATAGAACAGAGGCCAATGGAATAGAGGATGGTACAGCAACCCCACGCACGTTCAGATTTTCTGATCATTGCCAAAAACACGTGTGAGAGAAAAAGATAACCTCTACCAAACGACGCTGGACAAACTGGGCATCTACACACAGAAGAGCAAACGAGACTCATCTCTCTCACTAAAATCAAACCAAAATGGATCAAAACCCTAGACAGAAAAAAGACAAACTTTGAAACAGATGGAAGATAGCATAAGGGAAACACTTGAAACCAGCACCACAGGCCAGGACTTCCTTTAAGCTCAAGAATCTACAAATATAAATAAATAAATAAATAAAATTAGACCTTCAAAAATAAAAAGACCCAATCAAAAAATGGACAACTGAAAAGAATAGTCACTTCACAGAAGTAGTACAAATGACAATAAATACATAACAATATGCTCAACATCTCTGACCATTAGAGTTACACAAATTAAAGCAATACCAAATTTCTATGTCACCCCAGAAAGAATGGCCATCATTAAGAAATCAAGTAATAACAAAGGTTGGTGAGGCTGCAGAGGAAAAAGGAACCCTTCTAGCAGCCACGGATGCTGGCACACACCTGTCATCTCAGAACTCGGGAGGCTGAGGCAGGAGAATCACCACAAATTTCAGGCCAGCCTGGGCTACATAGCGAGATACTCTTTCAAAAAACAAAAAAGAAAAGGAATCTTTCTTCATTGTTGGTGAGAATGTAAACTAGTACAACATGGCAATCAGTATGAAGAATCCTCAAAAAACTGAAACTAGAAATTCCACTTGACCCAGATACTCGCCTTCTACATATCTTCCCAAAAGAGTTAAGCAAGTATTACAGTGATCCATGCATACTCATGTTTAGAGCAGCACAATTTATAATAGCTAAATCTTGGAAGTGGCCTATATGCCCATCAACAGTTGAGCAGATAAAATGCGGTATTTATACATAATAGAATATTCTGTCATAAAGAAGGGCAAACCTCTTACCAAAAAAAGCCAAGGTATAAATAAAGAGCAAAATAAAGGAGAACAGGAAGTAGGGAAAGAGATCTTTCTAGAATGGGAAAGGAAGACTTTATTCAGACCTTATTCAGACCTTTCTGGAGAACAGAAAGTGTGCATTTTATTCTAATTCTGGCTGCTGGCTTCAGACCGAGACTCCTTCAGCACAATGACTTGTGTCAGTATCAACAGGCTGCCTACTGTTGCCATTTTCTCCTGAATCATTTACACATACTCAGGGTAGAAGGGCCCATGGGCCACCTCCCCCAGGAAGTAAACTCTCCCATCGCCCCACCCTTTGTATGAGAAAGATTCTAAACAGGGTCATAACAATTCATAAAGGAATTTGTCCCTCTGGGAGACTATCCTCAATGTAACCAAAAATAGAAAGGCAGTTTAAAAACAACATAGATGACAGTGTAAGGAGCACCACTGAGGCAGGAGATTAGGGCTGGGACAAACCAGGCAGTTAACTAGGCGGAATGTGTCAAAGGTCATAACAACCCACAGCTAACAGGTGCAGTGTAGACGTGCACAGAACACGGGCCTAAAAGGAGATCACGCTTGCAGGTCCTGAGCGCCGCAGAACAGTCAGAAGCTTGAACCTGGCTCTGTTTACAGGACCAATCAGAAGACGCTATTTTCGAGCCTTCATTTACATGTGGGCACAGCCAATCAAGACAATGCTCCTGATCTGTCATTTGCATCCTGGGCGGAGCCAAGTGAACTTTTCGGGAGGATAGCGTACACCTACCGTGAGAGCAAGGAGTTCTTGATCAGACAAACAGCCCAATGCCTTATTCACCTGAGGAATTCTGATACAAAAGGCCCTTTGTCCTTATGTTTGAGCCACCAGGAGCCTTTTCACTGGCCACTCTCTCTCTCCCTGTGGAGCCACCTCTTCCCCACCTTCAGTATGCACCCTCGCTGCCTCGCCTGGGTCTTGGCCAGTTCTTTGGTCAGGACACCGAGCACCCAGAAAGGGACCTCATGGGACCTCCAACCAGTAACCCCCACACAGGGGACAGTCTGAGGGTACTTGTGGGCCTCAGCTACTTCTGAATCTCCATCGCCCTGGGGACCCCATCCGGATGCTCTGCCCGAACAGACGCCTGCAGATGGGACACCTGCACCTCACCCTCCGGGATGTGGAATCTGCCATTCTCCCTTCCTGATGACTGCGGGGGACCTTCCCAGAAACCCCAGGGTCACAGTAGGTGGAAAAACACGCACCAAAACATACGTGCTTTCCCGGCCACAGCGCTGTTGGCAGCCAGGTTCACTTGATCTCTGAGTTGGCGTGTTACTTACTTAGGGGGTTTCATGAGGCTTTCATAGAGTTATAAACTGACTTCTACCACGGATGAAGGACCTCGATGGAGCTCCCCATCAGAGTGACACCCTTCCTCTGCTAAGCTTTCTCAAGAAGCCTGGCTCTGGGCATCTCTTTGTTGATTTTTAGCAAACTTTTCAGTCAGATGGTTCAGATTTTTTTTTAAATCTTTTTTTTTTTGAGACTGGGTCTTGCTATGCAGTTCAGGCTGGCCTTGAACTCACTTTGTAGCCCAGGCTTGTCTCAAACTCACAGTAATCCCCCTGCCTCAGCCTCCAGAGTGCTGGGATTGTAGGCATGCACCACCACACCCAGTTTTTTAAAAAAAATCATTTTAATCCAAGGATCTGAGCAGAAAGGTGGGCTGTTAAATTAGAAGTGAGCTCTGTCAGACAGCGTCTCCAAACAACCAGTGAGTGCAGTGCTACTCCTGGGTGGGAAGTGGTTCTTGGCCAGCTCCTGCGACTGCTCCTGGATTCCTCCCCATCCCAGTGGTGGGGCTGCCCGGCCTCTTCCCATGGCCGGGGGCCCCCCCAGGGCTTTAAGGAGCAGGTCACTGTCACAGGGACCCAACCTTGTAGGCCTGGGTGAACTACTACTGATTTCTGCCAAAGAGGAACATGGAACCAGTTGCCAGTGGCAGATGGGAAGTCAGCAGAAAACGTGTCCTGCCTTGGACCCCTTTGATTAGTAAAGTTAACTTTGGGGCCATTCGACATACAGCTGCTCAGATGAGAGTGATGGATATACTGATGTTGATACTGGCACCATGTTCCGCAAAGGGGGATTTCTAAATCAGCTTTTCAGGTAGATGATTTCAAGGCTGAACAACAATTGAGTCTTAATCTAGGAAGAGCAAACCTTGGTCCAGCAGCCTTTTTTGCAAAGAGTCCTGGTTTCACTGTAAAAATGAGACACTGGTGCTCAGGGTCCAAATCCTACGCTGTTTGGGTTTTTTTGGTTTTTGAAATCCTGACTTGTAGGTAAACCTGGAGGGAGGAAATAGTAAGTTTGTTGGCTTTTTGAATTTAAATGCATTGAAAATAAAGCTCATTTCTAAAAAGGAAAAATGCTCAATGAAATATTACCTTACCCCTGTTAGGAAGACTGTTATCAAAAAGACAAAGATAACAAGTGTCGCTGGGGGTGCAGGGGGGGAAGAGAACCTTTACACAGATGAGGGGGATGATAAATTACTACAAGCACGGAGGAAGATGATACAGACTGTCCTCAAAGAATTAAAATCAGAACTACCGCATGACCCAGCAAACTCACTTCTGGATATGTAACTGAAGCAAATGAAGTCAGTATTTTAAAGACATCTATGGTCCCATGTTCAATGCAAGACTATTCACAAAAGCCAAGATAGGGGGTCGACCTAAGGGTCTATCAACTTAAAGTTAGAAGAGATACAAAAAAATACATTGTTCATCTACACAATGGACTATTATTCAGGCTTACAAAAGAAGGAAATCCTGTCATTTGTGACAATGTGATTGAAATTACAGGACATGATGTTAAGAGAAATAAACACAGAAAGACAAACACTGCATGGTCTCACTCATACAGAGAATCTTAAAATTTGATTTTCTAGAAACAGAGAGTAAAATAAGAGGGGCTGAGGCAATGGGTTTTGTGGTAGGGAGATCACGGAAGATGTTGGTTAAAAGATACAACATTTTAGTTAAACAGGGGAAATAAGTTCAAGAGACTTATTGTTACAACATAGTGACTATAAGGGGCTGGGGATGTAGCTCAGTGGCATAAGTACCTGCTGGCATGCATGAGGTCATAAGTTTGACCTCTGGTACCAAAAAAAAAAAAAAAACCCAAGCAAACAAAACCAAAAAACCATAGTGACGCTAGTTAATAACAATGTATTATATTGTTGAAAAATGAAAGAGTAGTTTTTTCTGTCCTTAATAATAATTTTTTTTTTTGGTACCAGAAATCGAACTCATGACCTCATGCTTGCCAGACAGGCACAGTGCCACTGAGCTACATCCTCAGAAATAATGATAATTTTGTGACACCGTTCATACATGAATAGCGACAGACTTTGGCCAGATGAGAGACTACTGTAGAAATGTAGCCATTCTGTACTCTAGAAATATAGCCATTCTGCATACAATAGTTCATTTTGTATACCATAAATAGTTCATCAGTTAATCTTTAAAAATCTTTTAAAGATGAAAAGATCTGGCCAGGTGTGGTGGTGCACACTTGTAATCTCAGCACTCAGGAGGCTGAGGCAGGAGGAGCTCTGCAAGTTCGAGGCCAACCTGGGCTACATGGAGACTTCAAGGCCAGCCTGCACTACATAGTGAGGCCTTCTCTTAAAAAAGAAAACAAAACAAAGAAAGAAATAAAAGAAAAGCAAGTATCTGTCTCAGCATGGAGAACCAATCAGTAGAGGCCAGCAAGGATGTGATAGAGAGAAGGGAACTGTCTGTCTCCATCACAGTAATCCAAATGGCAGCTCAGGCTGGGAAGTAGTACAGGACACAGAGACAAGCGGCTGGACATGAGTGACAGCCTGAAGGCAAAAATCACAGGATCTGGGGATGGATCAGGTGCGGAAAGGAAAGAAAAGCAAGGGAAGGGAAAGGAAATGAAAGGAAAGGGAATTTTCAACAATGCGCTGGGCTCCAAGTGCACAGGTGTAGGCTCCAGCTCTCTGTGGTGGAGAAAGCTGGGATAGAAGACGCTGGGAGAGCAGAGTGTGACTTTACACCCTGTCACACCGAGCGTGAAGAGAAGCTGCACCCCAGAGGTACTCTCAGGAGAGTCAGTGAGCACACGGGCCTGAGGCATGGAGGAGAAATGGGGTTGGAGCCGCGGATTCGTGCACCAAAACTTTCACCGTGATTACTTCTACATGGTGAGCTTTTGTTTCATTCTCTGTGCTTTTGTGTTTTTCTTTCAACTTTTCAACATTGCACAATGTTTCTCTTCACTAAGTAAGAGTTGTAGGGGAGCAGGAAGAGTTTGCCTTTCACCCTTTGAAGGGTCTCTGGAGTGAACTGACAAGGACAGATTTCAGAGGGAAGCAGACACACAAACACATTCATATGGAAAACATCACCATGAGGTGGGAGGTTGCAGGGGTGCGAGGACTCACCAGCCCAAAATCACTCAAGAAGCTCACAGCCCTTTTCCTCCAGGGAAAGGGGAGAGTAAAGAATGTCAGGGGGATGATAAATAATTTGTAGATGAGCTTAATTGGTTTAGAGAATGCACAACGCGCTGAAACAAAGTCTGCTTGGCCCACAGAATGGGCCAGGGTTTGTAAAGCAATCTCCATGGGACAGACTCCGGCCTGTGACAAATGTCTTTCCAGGTGTAGTGACTGGCTTCAGTCTCTCTTCCTGGGATATCAGGTCAGTTACGGAGGGCTCAGGGAAGGAACCGAAAGAGGTTGTTTCCGTTTTGGTGCCCAGGACTTCAGGCAGATGGGGAACATTGCAAAAAGTCTCTCCCTGCACCTGGGGGAACACAAGGGAAGGTCAGAGGGGCCTGGATTTCTGGGAGGGTTCTGGGGCGGCTCAGAGCACCTGGCCTTAGGGGTTGTTTTCTGAGGTCTTATGGAGTCTAGAAAGAAAAAAATAAAAATTTCCCTGGGCCTGTAGGGAGAGGGAGCAGTCTTCTCCTCATAGCTGGAGATGGTGACCTCAACGGGAATGCCCCTCATCAGTGTGACACCAATATCTTTTTCATTACGGTCTACACGGAGTGTCTTTTAAATTCTACTTTGGTGTCCTGAGCAAATCTATGCAATAGGAGGGGGCCGAAAGGAGGTGTTCTGGGGAGCCCAATAAACGAGACCCTTTCCCCTCTTGTCCTGGAGACAAACCGGCTGAGAACTTCAAAGAGGAGATGAGGACCCGATACCTGAGTCATTGCCAAGGTGGGGAGCCAAAGTCTATGATCAAAGTGTATTATTTCCCAAGCACTGAGCCAGGGCTGGCCTGCGAGGAAGACACAGGCCAGGCACTGCCGGGCTTCCTAGTTCCTAACTCACCATCTTCCCCAAGGCAGAGTGAAGGGAGGGGATGAGGATGTAGAAAGACCAGAAGTGGAGAGCCTGGGGCTGGGTATGACCAAAGCATATTCTATGCTTGAAAGACAAGGCCACAAGGAAATCCAACATTGTGAAATTAATATGCACTTATAAATATATATGTGAAAAAAGAAAGAGCAAAGAATATGTGGAAATTCACTATATAGGATTCTTTGACATTTAAAACATTTAGGGAACTGCAAGGAGAGGACACTATATCTCCAGTGTGGACAATGAGATGGCTTGGCTGTGCTTTGTCACCCGCACCCTGCATGTTCTCTGTGTGGTCCCCAGCATGGCAGTGTGGCCCAGGCCAAGGCCAAGGAATCTCCGAGAGGCAGAGCCTAGGGCAGAGTGACTCAGTCTTCCGGAGGATTAACCTTTTCCTCAAGGGAGTGTGTCCTCTCCCTGTCAGGATGGCCCAAGTGACCAGGGTGTCCTAAGTGGGCCTGGCCCCTCCCCCAAATCTCCCTGCCACACACACTGCTCCAGGCTCTTGCACGCACTCACAGTGTGAGTCCTCTGCCGTGAGGCCCTCGTTGGACTCGGGCAGATGCCAGCACCGGGCTCTCAGGCCTGCAGACCTGTGAACTCACCAGAACTCTTTGCCTCGGGTATTGTGTTACAGCAACACAAAAACACCAGGACGGATGCACAGCTGGGCTTGAGAGAAGCTGCCAAAAGAGAGCTCAAGATCTCTCCAAAGGGTGGGCCCGGTGAAGAGGCCACTGTTATTGTCCTGAGCATTAGACGCTGCTTCTTGAACCGCTGGCACTGCTAGTACGGGCGCTGAGTGCCACTGCTAACTGTGCTCACCACCACTGCCTCCCAGAGATGCAGCCTTAGCTCCAGCTGAGTAGACAAATCCCCCACAGGCCGTCACTTCCGGGTAGAACATGAGAATTAATGTCCTGAACCTGTCAGGAGAGCTGGTAAGACCAAGGGAGAGAGAGCAGGGGGTATGGATTTAGGGGATGGGAACTTCTCACCAGTCTTATTCTGAGAGATCCAGGTGGGATTTCCACCCTCTAGACGCTTCATCCAGTATGAAGCAATGTGACCAGATCTGTCTGACTCTCAAGCTGCTAAATCTCTTTTTCTTTTCTTTGTTTTGTTTTGTTTTTTGAGACAAGGGTCTCACTCTGCAGTTCAGGCTGGCCTTGAACTCACTGTGTAGCCCAGGCTGACCTGGAACTCACAGCAGTTCTCCTGCCTCAGTCTCTCAAGTGCTGGGATTACAGGTGTGCTCTACCACACCTGGACTGAATTTCTTAGGTTAATAAAATCTGCTTTTTCTATATCTCCATTTCATGGGAAGTTTTCAAACCTACCTATGGAGGTATCATCCACTTTACTTAGATATCCTGTACTAATTAAAATTTTTATAGACTTAATATCATATACCTGATATAGTAAATATACTTCAGTAGCTCTGATTTTTGTGATTTTTTTAAAAAGCATGTAGAAACCTTTGAATACTTTCCAAAGGCATTTTAGAAGGATTTTTGGACAAGACCAGGTTTAGACTGACAGCACGGCTGGTCTGCATTGTGGAGGTGCATAAATAAAAGAGGAGACATTACTAAAAGTTGCCCTTAGTAGCTAACACATCGCACCAATAACACAGTTAACCATGTCACAAATCCTCCTAGGTTCAAATGTGGCAAGAAAAGTTGAGGAGGTGGAGCTTAAAAGAAAAACTGAATACCTCAGGGGCACTTCCCCAATTGCTCTTTTGAAGTGGTGTGTGGGGAGATGAGGGGGTATTCCTCAGAGAAAACTGGGGACTGGAGATTTTAGCTGTCCTGTTCTCAGAGGGATTTTGAGTGTTTGTAGCTGGGAAAAGAATCATGGTGTGGACAGGGACAGGGATAGGGATAGGGACAGGGAGGGGTAAGACATGTCACAACTCCAAGCCTGCTTGTTTCTGAATTTGTCTTAATCGCAGTAAAGTCTAACATTTGTAGCCCATTGCAACAATCCTTGTATTGTGGTCCTAGGGTGAGCAACTCCTGAGAAGTCGTTAGAAATGCAGATGTAAGACCCTGCCCCAGCCCCACGCAGTCAGAAATTCTGACAGTGAGCCCAGAGCTTCAGGTTCTGGTTAGAGAGAGAAGGAGTGGAGAGAGGAGAGGGGAATCCATCACCCTGTTTTAGAGGCCTGGGGGCCCAGCCTGAGGAATTAAGCAGCAAAAGGCCTTTGGGAAGAGCACAGGCTCTAGGGTCAGACAGAACTGGATTTAATTCCCACGTACTGCACTTACTAGAGGGTGGCCTTGGGTACATTGCTCAAGTTTCTGAATTCTCAGGTTCTTGATCTACAAAATGGACAGCCTGCCTCCTAGCACTGTGTGGCTATTAAAAGACAGGTCATCTGCTGGGCGTGGTGGCTCCTGCCTATAATCCCAGCATTTGGAAGGCTGAGGCAGGAGGTTCACTATGAGTTGGAGACCAGCCTGGGCTACATAGTGAGCTCAAGGCCAGCCAGAACTGCATAGTGAGACCTTGTCTCAAAAAGACAAAAAAAAAAAAAAAAAAAAATCACAATGGAAAGTCCTTAGCACTGCACCTGACACAGAGATGTGCTAAACAAATAGCTACTATTAAAGAATGAAAGTTTCAAACCCTACGCAAAGAAGAGCAGAGACATAAATTCCCTCCACACATAATGAGAAGCATTCTGGCTGCTGGCTGATTGACATGTAAATCATGTCTAACTCTCAAAATAACCCCTGTTAACGGAAAAATCACTTCTATGTCTAAATTGGACCAGTACACTGTCTTCACCGAGCTGCCCTTTCTCTTCCTCGCTTGGCTGTGTTCTGAGTCTCCACCATGTCCAGGAGAATGCTGACAAAGAGGTCTTTCAAACAAACCTTTTCCCAGAGTTTACGGTGAACCAGTATTTACCAAGCATGCGCATGTGCCAGTCATAATGCTGGACAGTAGGGGACACAGAAGAGAATAAATACTGTCCCCTAGCCTTGCCTTCAGCCTGTTAAGACTAATGTTTGGACCAAACAGCTCTAAATAGAACGTGGAACATGCCAGCTGTAATGGAGGTGGGGGGTCCCTAAATTAAATGGAGGCTTTTTAGACACTATCTTTCATCATGTTTTCCTAACATGTTATGTGATTCTGAGGCTTAAAGTTTTTCCTTTAACACTCAGCAAGTGGGCGCTCCCAGCTATGGGCACACTGTGCAGAGGGTGCGGGTTTGGGCTACCTGGAAGGTCTCCGTGGAGGTCACACTGATGACTCCATTGGTGACACTGGTCCAATAGATGACTCTATTGGTGACCCTGCTGCTGTGGGTTGCACTGTGCTTTCCCCAGAGATTCCCAGGAGAGTACAGCGGCTCACAGAACGTTCTGCGAGTCAGGCTGCCTGTGCTCATGGCCAGTCTTTATCATGACCAGCTCTGTGACCTTGGACAGGTTAGCTAAGCCCTGTGTGTCCTCGTTTCCTCCTCGGTCAGGTAGGACTGATGGTGACTGCACCTACCTCACAGGGCTGACAAACCCCTCGATGAAACGGTCTCAGTAAACTTTTAGTTCTTTTTCTTTTAATATACACTTGACAAGTGGAAGTCCGATGGGCAGTTCGTGGAGGACAGACATGTCACAATTCCAAGCCTGCTTGTTTCTGAATTTGTCTTAATTGCATTAAGTTCTTTTTTTTTTGGCATCAAGTTCTGACAGCTGTAGACCACTGTAACTGTCCTCATACTGTGGTCTTAGGGTGAGCAACTCGAGAATTTATTAGAGATGCAGATTCTAAGGCCCTGCCCCAACCCCATGCAGTCAGAAATTCTAATATGAGCTGAGAACTTCCGGTTTTAACGAACTATCCTAGTGGTCCTGATCCTCACAAAAACTTAGGCCTAATGTTTAGGACCAAAGGTCCTGAAATGAGCTTACAAGGGAACAAGTCCAAGCTCTACCACCATCTGTATAAATTTACATAAGTCTCTTTTCTATCCTTCAATCTCCTGCCTCTAAATAATAATAATAACAACAATAATAATAATAAGCCAGGAATGGGAATACACACCTGTAAACCCAGCACTCTGGAAGGCTGAAGCAGGAGGATCGCATGCACAAGCCCAGCCTGGACAACATGGTGACTTAGTGAGACACGACCTCAAAGTAAAGAATTAAAAGTCTGGGGCTGTAGCTCAGCGCAAAGGGCCCAGGTCCCACCCCCTGCACTAGGTGATAAGTGGATAAAGGTCCTTCTTATATTAATTTGTTTCTTAGGATTATTATTAGAACTGAGTTGATAGCACTTAGGTCCGTTAAGGTCCAAGCTGGAAATCAGATCAGTTGCTTTGACAGAATCAATGCAGAGACTTTAGGTAGTAAAGAAATGTCAACTGAATAGCTGAAAAGGCAACAAGAGAACACTAACAAGCTATTGCAGAGGTTATCATGTCAGGAAGCAATTTATAGAGCTGGGAGAACAGAGCAAAGAGGTTGGGATTATTGAAAATTATTAAGACCTCTGGAGGACGGTCCCGAGCGTGGGACTGAGACACAGACTTCTAAGGAGGAGGCCCCAGCCAGCTGTGCTGATGTCGTGAAGGCACGACAAGGCTGGCTTTGCACACTGGTAAAACTGCAAAGTGGATCGATCTACTTCTGCGCTGCGCTGTCCCGCAGGAGAGAACTTACAGCGCTGCGCTGCTGGAGAGGCGACAGCACAAGAAAGCAGCCAGAAATTCACCAGGAAGCAGACTCTTCTCTGTTAGCCATTTACTAACAGTGCCCAGCTGAAAGAAAGGCGCCAAGGAGACGAGTGATTTGCAGAGTCCCAGCCCCTGCCTCACACAGTCAAACACAGAAGAGTAGGACAATAGGTTTCTATTGAGAAAACACACGTTTTCTGTTGAGAAAATATCAGAGTCAAATACAAGAGTAAGACAATAACATGGTCCCCAATAATTGTTCTAGCTCCTCATTATCATCGGGTCTTTTGTTTTCTATGCGTTTTTATCATTGAGGGAGGGCAAGGTACAGTTAAATATTAGATAATGGATCAAATGTATTGGCAATCCTGCTAATGCTGCCAATGGCTGGCAGGCTGTCACAACACTCACCGTGTCCCGGCCATCTGCCCACTAATACGTGGTAGTGGCTTCAGAACTGACTTCCTGAGGTCAGTGTGCAATGTGTGTGTTTAATAGCTGTGACATGTAAGGAAACAGACAAACTGGAAGTCAGTGATTTGCATGTGGTATGTCGCTTTATAGGTCAAGAAATGAAAGTTCAGTTGGAAAGGGATATGCCCCAGTTATGTAGCAAGTAAATGACAGCAATTTTAACCGAGGTCTGATTCTCTGTGCCTCAACTTCCCCATCTGCCAAATGAAGACAAAAGGACCCACAGTATAGAGCTGTTAGGAGGACTAAAGTGTTAATGTACGTAATATCCTGACGCAACAGCCTGGCTTGGAGCAAGCCCTCGGCAAATGGTGACCTTGTGAAAATTCCAGGTCTGGACCTGTTTCTATCCTTCCCGGCTACCTTATCATGTGTATTCATTGTCAAAACATTTCAGCATTTTGAGTGTAGAACTGAAAAAAAGCTGGGTGTGGTGGCCCACATCTGTAATCCCAGCACTCAGGAGGTTGAGACAGGAGGACAGTTATGAACTCAAAACCAGCCTGGGCTACAAAGTAAGCTCAAGACCAGCCTGAACTGCATAGTGAGACCCTGTCTCAAAAAGACAAGAGAGAGAGGGAGAGAGAGAGAGAGAGAGAGAGAGAGAGAGAGAGAGAGAGAGAGAGAGAGAGAAGGTTGTTGGAAATTCCATGTGGACACTTCCACCCTGCTGCACCCAGCTCCTCCTGCTTGGAGGCTCAGGTGGGGCTGTAGACCGGGCAGCAGAAGCCAGGTGAGCAGGAGTGTGGCTCTGCCAGCCCAGAAGACTGGCGAGAGGGTGGCAAGGGTGGGTCAGGATTGGGGCCTGGCCTGAACCCTGCCCTGCTCGCCTTGGAGAAGCACTGAGCCGGAACCCTGGAGGCATCAAGCTTCTCACAGCTCTATCACAGCCTCTATCTCACAGCTGACAGCCTCGTGCTGAGCTCCGGGTGGAAAGTTTTTCCTGGAGAAGTGACAGTCTCATCGAGGGCCAGAAAGGAGTCTGGTAGCCAAGAGTGCCACCCCAGACAAGAAATGGCTTCCCTCCTGTGGAACAACACACCCCATTCCACCCTGAACCCTGTGATGGTCTCTTCTGCACCTCTGTCTTGAGACCCAGAAACGACTTCCTCCTCCTTGTGTCCTGTGCTGCAACCGTATGATTTCTCAGTGATATCTACGGTGTTATTCACTCCCAGATGGAAGGAGACAACTACCATCTCGGGAATTCTCAATAAACTTTTATTGCTTAAGCAGAAAAATATAAGTAAATAAAATTTTTGTTATCTATTTGTCATCATACATTTCTTTTTTCTTTTCTTTTTTTTGTGTGTGTGTGTATGTGTGTGTCTTTTTGAGACAGGGTCTCACTACACAGTTCAGGCTACCTTGAGCTCACTTCATAGTTCAGGCTGGTCTCTAACTCAGAACAATCTTCCTGCCTCAGCCTCCCAAGTGCTGGGATTACAGGAGTGCACCACCACACCCAGCTGCCATCACGTATTTCTGAAGGAAATGAAAAATCTGAGGGCGGGGTTCAGGCCAGGCCCCAATCCTGACCCATCCTTGGCCTCTCAGCAACTGTAGACAAATATTTAGAGTACCAGCCATGTGGTAGTTTTGGAGATATAACACTAGACTAGCCGCTCTCCACCTTCAAGGGCCTCATCGGAACCTGAGGACTTGGACGAGCAGGGACCACACGGGCCATAGCAGACGTTTTTCTATCCTGAGCAAACCTGACCTAGGCTTCTTCAGGCAGCTAGGTAAAGCTTTTGTGGCAGAAGTCACGTCCAAGTTGAAAGCTGAAATGCCAAGTATGAGATTGGCAAACACACTAGACAAAAGGACCCACATTATGGGGGAAAAAACCTAGAGGCAAGAGAGAGCAAGTAGCATTCAAAGAACTGAAGGAAGCTAACAGCGGGCAACAGATAAAGGGGGGGGGGGTCCCCAGGCATTGTGCCTGAGGGGATTGTGAACACAGAACCCTGGGTAATAACTTGGCGGGGGTACGGGGGAGGGGGGCCGGACACTGTGCAGGTCTCAGAGAGCGATCAGAAGCACACTTAAGGTCAGTTCCGGGTGCCACAAGGAAGACAGAGTGAGGTAAGACAGGAGGTGAGGAAATCAGAACACTGCTTTCTGTCTGCCAGCCAAGTGCAAGGGGAAACAGGGAAGTGGCCAAGGAAAAAGAAAAAGCGAACGCATGTAAGAAATATGTAAAAGGCAGAATCAACCAGACTCGGCAAGTGACCAGAGATGGACAGCCAGGCACAAGGCAGGGATGAAACAGAGAGGAATCAAGGAGATGCCCACGTCCCTAGTCTTGGCAACTGGCAAGAACCTAGAAACCCATGGCCACTGCCACCCATGTAACATCCTCAGCAGCAAAGGGATCCTTGCCAGATGCATCCCTCAGTCTCCAGAAATGGAAGAAATAAATTTATCTTCTTTATAAATGTCCTACTCCCTGGTACAGACCAAAAAAAGTCATGCGTCTTACTTTCCTACTCCTAATGGTGCTAACGGTGACAACGCCCTCACCTCTCCACACTGCTGAGCTGGGCATAAATCAAGCAGTGAGGACCGTGTGGTGGTGGTGGCAGTGCCCATCTGTGATCTCAGCACTCAGGAGGCTGAGGCAGAAGGACGGCCAGACATTCAGGGCCACCTTGGGCTCCATAGTGAGGGTCAGGTTTCAAGTTCAGCCTAAACTACAAAGTAAGACCCTGTCTCAAAAAACTAAATAAATAAATTTATAAACCCACCAACCCACCAACCAGTAAGTACTACTTTAAATACCACTTGCTAGCTAAACTATTATTAGCCTTTTATGTGAGTAACTGATAAATTTAAATCTGCCCTGCTCCAAAATTAATCCTAAGTGAGAACAGGATGTGGGTATACCAACAGACGTACTGGCAACTCTATTTAAACTAAGACAACTGTTACGCAGTTGATAAACACTTTCTAAACCCAAACTGAATTTTTGTCATTTATTATGCTACCCCCAACCAGGATGGAAGGATGAACCTCAAAACCTGTCATTATTCTTCATAAAACTGCACACCAAAAAATGGAACATGAATTATTTGAATTTTTATTCTCCAAAGGAAAATTCTAAGGTCCGTCACACGAAATCAGATTCTCTAACCTGCGGCCATGGCAAGGTTAGAAGCAGAAAACAGCAGAGCCAGACCATCTCAGTGAGTGTTTTACATTCGGACATCCCCACCCCTCACCCCCACCCCCACCCCACCCCCACCCCACCCCCACCCCCGCGTGGTTCTTTTGCATGAGCTTTGCCCTGGCGGAGACTTAAGTAAAATTCCATTCTTGTCTGTGGTGGATCAAGGAGCGGCTCTGGGAGACGAGGAGTGAAGCTTTTTCAGGCATAGGCTTTGCCCAGATGGGAGCTGCTTTCCATGCAAGCAGGAGCGTGGAGTGCTGAAAAGAACCTGGAAAGGGATGGTGGCACCTTGGCAGGCAGAGAGACTAGGAAAACCACAGCCCACCCAGCCCAGGGGGAAGCAGATCTGTTGACAGAGACTCAAGCAGGTCACTTCCTCCGGACCCTCGCTGCATTCAGGCAAGGTTAGGGTGTTCCTCACTGGCCCCATAGAACTTCTTTGTCACAACACTTGACACTGGAAATACCTGTTCAAGTCGTCATTTCCCCATGACACCTTTGTGCAGTGTGTAGCAGAAACTACTGGGTATCCGGGGCATTTGTATTCATCAGCGAGAGTTTCTGGCACATAATAGATGCTCAATAAAATATAGAAAGTAGCAAATGTCCTAAAAATGTTTCTCAAGCCACTCCAATATAAATAGAGACACTTATTTGCATATAAACATGCAGTTGTATAAAATCTTATTGATTTTTAGTTCCACTGGTAACACTGACCCAGCCCCTAAGAAGTCTTTGTTAAGAACTTTTATATGTGTCCCAAATAAATGTGACTTTCTCCCTGATGAAGTTTGCCTTTTCTTTCTTTCTTTCTTCCTTTCTTTCTTTCTTTCTTTCTTTCTTTCTTTCTCTTTTATTTTTAAAAATCTTGTTCCCTAGGGTCCCATTTACATGTATTTCAATTCAAACAATATTTATGGAGCACATATTTATTGACCTCAACAACTGTACTTATTGACCTCAACAAGGTATAGAGCATCGAGCATGATAGACCCAGGCCCTCACGCAGCTTCTAATCTACTGTCCTACTCACGTCCAATACCCCAAAGACTCTGAGACTGCCTCATGGGAATAACACATTTTTGCCTTTGAATGAATAATACATTGAAAAGTGAAGCCCGCGCCAAGTCAGAAACATCTAGAAGCCTGCCATCCGAAGTTCAGTAACAAGTCTGCTAAAGTGTTTCACTTTTCCCAGGGCTACTGAGTACTGATGAACCCAAAAGGATCCATAATAAAGCACATTAAAGTTTCCCTTGACCTTCTTCCATCTGTGTACCTATACAGGGGTCATCTCAGGACAGTCAAAAGGCGACAACGATGTCCTCCTTACCGTGGCATCATTTGCTAAGGCCTTTCCATGACCTGGTTTCACGTCACCCTGTGTGAATTTAGGAATGGTGCTCCTTTGAGCAGAGCATTGGAAGATGGTATTTCTTCCCAGTGGAGGGCAGCCTGGTAAAAGCGCACAGTTTGGAGACTGGTGCTTGGGCAGGATTTCAACCCCAAGTGTCTCCTCAGCAAGCCACATTGCTGAGGCCCTGTGACCACCTCCCTCATCCACACACACTGGGTGCAAAAATGCACCAATGCATTTACATCACAGATGCTTTAAATTAACACTCATAAACACGCAAGCCAGTTTCCCCGGTACATTACTGAACAGTATTTCCTAAAATTTCCTAAAATTCCCCTAGCAGCCAAGGGAGTCAAACTCATCAAACGCCTCCCAAGATTGCAAGTTATTTCTCCAAATAACTCCATAGCACTTTGAAACCTGTGACTTCACCAAGCTCTTAGCAATTCAGAAATGGAAAATGAGTGCAGTCAGCAGTTATGGGATTTGGGACTAAGGGCCCGCCTCTCCCTGGACAAGTATCAAGGTCAGCATTCCGACTACTTGCCAAAGTCGTATCGCTGAAGAAACACAGTCCAGGGGCCTCTGAGTCCTGCAGAGCTTAGCTTCCCAGTAAAGCGTTCTTTCAGGAATCAGGTCAACAAGTCACCTCCTCCGAGTCACTCGGTTATGTTAAAATGAGCCACTTTCTATGCTCCTCAGGTTCAGCTGCTTCCCAACACATGTGAACTGGTAATGGTTCAGTGCGCAGACGCAGGAAAATTCATATTGCCTCCACCTCTGCATTCAATAAGCCTGACCGGAAACATGGCCCTCTGGTCCACTGAGGGAACTCTGGTCTGTTCTTTAAGATACACAGGACACAGATGCCAATCCGAAGCCCGCGTCCTATGGAAAGTCGGGGCTTCCCCTGAGATTCCTTCAAGTGCAGCAAGCACAAAGCACCGTCCTCAGCTTTGTCAGCTCTGACTCCCGGCCTCCCCTGAATTTGGTTCCCCACTGAGCCCTTTGGGGTCGCCCCTTGGTCTTCGCCTTGGTGTCATGCACATGGCAGCAGCCCTCTCACTGGTGACGCCTGGAAGCCACTAAGCCACAGTGGGGCAGCACCACAGGGCTGCCCTGCACCAGCTCAGAGGCCTTGCAGGTAACTTTGAAGCCCCCAGAGCAGCCAATCTCCCCGCCCCACCTGCCCAGGAGGACCCCAGCTTTGCCTGTGCCTCCTCTCTTCTCCTCTACCAACGGCCAGTCACTGCCAACTCCAGGTCCATACTCTGACAATTTCAGATGAGCCACCCGGCCCCTCCTTTGCAGGTCACCCAGGCCCCCTTGCAGGCCCCCCCAACTCTTCGAGGCACTTGCCCCACAATGGGCCATGTGCTCCCTCAGCAGGACCACAGCTTCCTCCTTGGTTTCCTGTAAAGACATTCACCTCCCTGGCAAACAGCTGCTGTGTCAAAGAGCCATTCTCTCTTTGCTTCTGCTTGTCTGCTGGAGGGAGCAATGGAAACCAGGCACAAGGACCTCTTTCTTCGGCCTGAGTAAACAGCGGAAGCCTTCCCCTCCCTCGTGTACTGCAGGTGGCAGCTGATGGGCGTGTGCTCAGCTTTTCCAAGCTGCAGTTCCGAAACTACAGACTGGCAGGTGGTTTGGCCCCACTGGTTCACAGTGCTACTAACGGTTGAAAACAGGGTCTTACCCTGAGGGGTGACAACCCCCATTTCATGCCAAGCTCTCTGTTGGACAGTCAATCTCAGGCTTGTGAAGCTCTGACCACCTTACTGCTCTCCTTACTCAACCATCAGAACTGGAAAGGGGACATATTCTAATTTCCTACACCCTCTGGAAAAGAAAAATAAAAAGGAACCTGTATATATACATTCACACATGTGTACATGCATAGTATGTGTACACATGTGTGCATGTATTCGTATATGTTCATTTCTTCAGACTGCTAGAGCTCATAGCAATAGTCACCCTCATAAAAGCATGTGAAAAGCACCCCAAAGGTTTTTTAGGTGACCCAGCAAGGCCCCAGCAGGGAAACACACAACGGGGCAGGCAGGACCAGTGCAGTGGAAAAGTCTGAAGCAGCATGGAGAATACGAGCCGGGCGCCAGTAAATTAGGTGAACCAGCAGTGTGCTTTCAGCACACAGACTAGAAGTAGGTGGGTGGGGCCGCCATTTGTTTATCATAAGGCTTGGGGAGAACTCCAGTAACAGAAGATCAATCCCAGCCCCCACAGCCAGAGACCAAAATCAACCCCACGTCCAGCACAAACCCCACTGCAAACTTGGCTGGAGTCCACATTGCTGGGATCCGACTTGGACCGACCACAGAACTGGAGACACCAGGGGAATTTTACTACTTTTATTTTTCTTCGTTTGATTAGCTTTCTTTTTTATGCTTTCTCTTTAATTCTTTTCCTCCTGTGTCCTCCACTTTCCCAAAACTTAGGTGATCATCCTTTGCCCTCCACTTTTGCTCCTACTATATTTGACCTCATTTATATCTCTATCTTTTCCCCTACCCCCTCTTAAACACCACCACCACTACTCTGCAACAGGGTAAAACCACTCCACTAGGGGGAAAATCATTACACACAAGTTCTTGGTATATGTTGGATTTTGTTATATAACTGTAGAATTTGCTCCTATGGTTAAAAGTATCAGGTTTATAGTTACCACGGTTTGTCAGCAGCAAGACTGTGCTTGAGACTATCGCTATTGCTAACTGTACTACTTCAGCCAGGATGTCATACCCCTTATAATCAGTTTCTCTCTCTTGTGTCACAACACTGTGATTGTATGGGGTCCTAACCATAGTCACAGTCCAGTACCAGACTTGGTGCTGAGCCAAACAGATAGTAACTTCTCACCCTCAATACATTAGGAAGGTAGGTTTGTGGGACAGACACAAAGACCAAGAACCATCTACATCCAGAAGACATCCCTGAGGAACAGACATTTTCTAGAGAAGCCTCAATATTTAGGCTAAAACTGCCTACCATAAGAAATCTACAATCAACAAGCATCAACACAGAAAACCAAATAAAATGAAGTAGAAAATAGAAAATGACAAGATGAAGAAGGAAAATGCAACCCCAGACCTGAGCCCACCCAGGACAAGTCCAGAGTGCAACAAGATAGAGGAAATCAGAAGCCAGCTCCTGGAACTTTCTGAAATGACAGCAACAGAAGTGAAAAAACAAATGGAAAAGTCTATAGAAAATATAATCTACAAAGTGCAAAAAGAAATGCTGATCAAAATGAAAGACATTAAAGCAGAAACAGATTTTTTAAAAATAGAAGAGCTCAGGAAAATGAAAGAAGCCATGAATGCCCAACACAGGAAAGAAATGGAATCCATGAAACAGATCCGAACAGAAATCCGGGAGATTAAAAATTCCATTGAAAGTATATACAAGGATAGAATGAAGGCAAGAATAGAGTATCAGATCTAGGATACAGGATTGTGGCTAGTGACCATGAAAAGAAAGATATCTTAAAAATATCAAGAGGCTATTTTAAAAAATCAGTCCAATGGCTACAAGATGAAGCAAAGAATGACATCAGATTGATTGGAATCAGTGAGAAAACTGGAGACAGAGCAAAAGCCATAAAAAACCACCTCACAGCAATAATGGCAGAAAACTTCCAAAATATGGGCAAAGAATATGACATACAAATTAATGAAATATATAGAACCCAAATAGCCATGACCAGAGTAAATCTACATAAAGGCATATAATAATCAAGATTCTAGAAATTCAGCACAGGGCCAAGGATAGAGCTCAGCGGCACAGTGCCTGCCTGGCAAGCACAAGGACATGAGTTCCATTCTCAGTACCCACAAAAAAATTTTTAAAGAAAGCAGAAATCGAGCACAAGGATAGAATATTAAAAATGGTTAGAGAAAAGAAACAAATAACCTATAAAGGAAAGTCCATCTGAATCACAGCAGACTTCTCAACACAAACCCTCAAATCAAGGAGAGCTTAGAGTGAGGTATTTCAAGCCCTAAAAGAAAACAACCTCCAAAATAGACTGATGTACCCCACAAAACTATCTTTCAAAATCAATGGAGAAATAAGATACTTCCGTGGCAAAGAACAACTGAAGAAATTCATGACCACCAAATCAGCTTCAGAATGCTCTGAAGTATATATTAGAAAGAGGAAGCAAAGACCACAAGTGCAACAACACCAATAAGAAGACGCCATCAAGCCAGGCAAGCAGTTAAACAGAGGAGAAAGACAGGGAACTAACAACAGGAAAGTAACATGACAAATACATATCAGTTATAACCATCAGTGTAAATGGTCCCAACTCACCAATCAAAAGAAATAGATTGTTAGAATAGATCAAGAAGCAAGATCCAACAATTTGCTGCATTCAAGAAACACATTTAACTGAAAAAGAAATTCATAGACTAGAAGTCAAAGAATGAAAAATGATACTCCATACCACAGAAACCAAGAAAAAAGCAGAGGTAGACATTCTATTTTCAGACAATGGGAACTTCAAGCCAAGACTGCTCAAAAGAGACAAAGAAAGTCATTACATGCTTGTTAAAGGAAAACTCCAAGAAAAGAGATAACAATCATAAATATATATGCACCAAATACCAATACACCCAACTACATAAAACAAATATTAACAGAACTGAAAAATCAAATAGCACTAACATAATTTTAATAGGGGTTCTTAATACCTCACTCTCATAATTAGATAGATCAAGGGCCAGAGATTTAGCTCAGCGGTATAAGCGCCTGCCTAGTAAGTATGAGGTCATGCGTTCCTTCCCTGGTGCTGAAGGGGGAAAAAAAGGTCAAATAGACACAAAATCAACAAAGAAATATCAGAATTAAATCAAACCTGTGAACAAATGGACTTAGTAGAAATCTACAGAGTGTTCTACCCCCACAACATCAGAATACACATTCTTCTCAGCTGCACACAGAAAGTTCTCTAAAATAGATGACATGTTAGCCCATAAAACATGCTTAAGTAAATGCTGAGGGATTGAAATCATTCCGCACATATTACCTGACCATAGTGCAATGAAATTGGAAATCAACAACAGAAGAAACCACAAAAGCTACCAAAACACATGGAAATTAAACAAAACCCTCCTGAACAACCAATGGGTCACAGAGGAAATCAAAGAAGAAATTACACAGTATCTACAATTAACCAGTAATGCCAATATACTGGAACGTAGAGAATGCAGTCCTATGAGGGGAATTTCTGGCAATGAATTCTCACATCAGGAAAACAGAATGAGCTCAAAGAAACAACCTAATATTGAACCTCAAACTTCTAGATAAAGAAGGACAAAGAAAATCTAAAGTTCATATGACAGAGGAAATTATAAAGATAAGAACAGAAATTAATGCAACTGAGACTTAAAGAACAATACAAAGAACTAATGAATCAAAGAGTTGGTTCTTCAAAAGATTAAATAAAATTGATAAGCCCCTAGCCAATCTCATCAAAAAGAAGAAAGAAAAGACTCAAATTCAAGCAATTAGGAATGAAAAGAAGAAAATCACAACAGATCTTGCAGAAATCCAGAAGATCAATACCTACTTCAAGAAACTGTACTCTAATAAGATGGAAAACACAGAAGTAATGGACAGATTCCTAGACACATATGAATTGCCAAAGTTGAATAAAGAAGATTAAAAAATTCTAAATAACCCAAAATCAATCAATGAAATAAAAAATGTAATTTAAAACTTACCAACAAAGTCCAAAAGCCCAGGTCCTGATGGGGTCACTGATGAATTTTACAAGAAATTTACAGAATAACTAATGACACTAATGCTAAAACTCTAAAGAAATTGAAAGGGAAGCAATACTTCCAAAATAATTCCTGCAAGTATTACGCTGATACTCAAATCAGAGAAGAACCTAACCAAAAAGGAAAACTATAGGCCAATCTTCCTAATGAACATAGATGCAAAACTCCTCAATAAGATACTGGCAAACAGCATGCAGCAAATCATCTAGAAGAGTACACACCATGACCAAGTAAAATTTATCCCAGGGGTGCAGAGATGGTTCAACCTAAGCAAATCAATAAACATAATATGCCATATTAACAGAGTCAAAGACAAAAATCACATGTTCATCTTGATAGATGCAGAAAAAACATTTGACAAATTTCATCACCCATTCATGATAAAAATCCTATAGAAAACTGAAATAGAGGGTCTTTATCTCAATCTGATAAAAACCATCTATGACAAACTAACAGCTAACATCATACTAAATCTTCAAAAACTGATTAGCTTTTACTCAAAATCAGGAACAAGACAAGGATGCCCACTGTCACCACTCCTATTCAACATAGTTCTGGAAACATTAGCCAAAGTGACTAGATAAGAGAAAGAAATGAAAGGAATAAGAATATGAAAGGAAGAAGTCAAGTTATCATTATTTGAAGATGACATGGTACTCTACATAGAAGACCGCAAAACCTCCACCAAAAGAATGTAGACTTAACAACCAAATTCAGTAATGTAGCTAGCTACAAAGTCAACACTCAAAAATCAATAGCAGAGGGCAATGGATTTTGCTCAGTGGCACAGGGTCTGCCTGGCAAGCCTGCGGTCCTGAGTTCAATTTCTGGTACCCCCTCCAAATCAATAGCATTCCCGTACACAAACAATGAACTTACTGAGAGAAAAATTCAGGAAACAGAATGCAGCAAATCATCCAGAAGATTATACACCCTTCCCAATAGCATCCCCCCCAAAATGAAATACTTAGGAATCAACCTAACAAAGGAAATAAAAAATCCATACAAGGAGACTGAAAAGGGTATCAGAAAATGAAAAGATATCTCTTGCTCATAGATAGGAAAAACCAACATAGTAAAAATGACCATACTGCCAAAACTGTTATACAGATTTAATGCAATCCCAATCAAAGTACCATTAGCATACTTCACAGAACTAGAGGAAACATTCCTAAAATTCATTTGGAACTAGAAGAAATCTAGAATAGCAAAAACATTTCTCAGCAACAAAGGCAAGGTAGGGGGCATTACAATCCCTGACTTGAAATTATACTACCAAGCTACTATGATAAATTTAGCATGCTATTAGTAGGGGGAAAAAAAGACCTGAAAATTAGTGGAACACATTAGAAGACACAACTCCAATCACATTCAGCCATTTTATCTTTGGCAAAAGGGCCAAATATGTTCACTGGAAGAAAGACAGCCTCTTTCATAAATGGTGCTAGAAAAACAGCCTTTCCACATGCTGAAGACTAAAACTAGACCCATGTCTATCATCATACACTAAACTAAAATTAAAATGGACCAAAGATCTAAATATTAAAACAGAAATGCTAAATCTGCTGCAAGAGAAAATACATAGAAATCTTGAAGCCATAGATGTAGGCAGAGACTTCATAAACAAAACCCAGATCAAACGAGAATTACTACAAAGAATCAACAACTGGGATCTTATTTAAAAACTTTTGCACAACAGAAGAAATCACCAACAGAATGAAAAGACAAAATTACAGCCAATTGTCCCTCAAAGGACTTGTATCTTGAACACTCCCACCACTGTTGGTGGGAATGTAGACTGGTGCACCACCATGGAAATCACTATGGAGATTCCTCAAAAAAATAGGACTAAAGGTTCCATTCGACCCAGCTATTCCCTTCCTGGGTATCTTCCCAGAAGAATTAAAAACATTGTACCACAGCAATATATGTGCACCTATGTTTACAGTAGCATGATTTGTAATAGTGAAATCTTGGATACAACCCAAATGCCTATCAACAAAGAAATGGATAAAAAAGTGTGATCTTTTTATATAATGGAGTACTACTCAGCCATAAAGAAGGATAAACGAGACATCTTAAGGTAAATAGATGCAACTAGAGACCACACTCATAAGTGAAATAAATAAGACTCTCATGTGTAAACACTGTATTTCTCCCTGGTGTGAGAAACTGAAAGAGTAAATAAGAACCAAAATGTACAATAGGTAGAAATAATAGGAAGAAATAGTTTAAAAGGAAAGAGGAACCAGGTGGGGAAGAAGGAAAGGAAGGAAAAAAGAAAAAATGCAAGATCATTATATTGCTAGTTTCTCTTCTATAATTAAATAGAAAGGTTTATGCTAATATCGTTTGGAGAATTTTTATGCTCATATCTTGTACTCTGAGTTACTACTTTGAAGATAACAATACATAAGTGTTAACTATGATTATTCTCCTATTATTTTATTAGGAAATTTTGTTTTATTTTTTTCCATAAAATTTAAAAAAATAAAAAAAAGTTTTCTAGAAAGACTGATATATCTAGGCTTTATCCCAGACCATCATACCCTCTTCTCTGGAGGCCGAATCTGGGCACCTGTGCTTTGGATGCATGCTATGTATTGTACACCCCCCAGGAGGCCCCAAGGTACTTCCGGGATGGAAGTACCCAGATGAGAGGATTGCTAAACCCCCGGCTCCTCAAATTGCACCAGAAGCAACAGCACCACAGGAGGCAGAGTCTGGGACCTACCCTCCACCTCCTGTCTCAGAATCTGCTCAGCAGGCCTGAGGTAGTCTGTGCAGAGGTCCCAGTTGTAGCAACACCGATCTCACTGGACAGATGAGGCCCGAAGGGGTGCAGTGGCTTCGGAGATCAGCTGTTAACTGGACCTCAGAGGGGCACAGAGCCAGACTTCCTTCCTGCCAGACCCTTGGTTTCCATTACATTTTTATTCTTCAGATCTAGCCAAGGACTAGATCTCCTTCAGAGTTCTACCATCTTTCTCAAGTTTATCACAGCTCTCTGTGACTTGCCTGTTTAAAAAAAAATTGAAATTTAAAAACGTTTAAGAGTTTCAGAGGACAAAATGATCACATGACATGCAAAAGAAAAAAAAAACCTAAAACTAAAGAAATATATTGTGGAGCAGCCACAGAGAAAAGACAGAAGATGCTTAAAAACCCTTGCCACTCAGTTTGTGCCTTGTGCCCTTGCAAGTACCATGACTAACACAGGTTCAGGGGACAGAGATTGGCTCCAACCCAGCAAGCCTGCATCTTGGGACGTATCAGAATTCAGCGTGGGCAAGACACAAGCCTCCCTCTCAGACCTGAGGAACAGCATTACAACACGCAGGGCGGTTCCAAATTTCCTAGATGCATTCATGGGAAAACATCCCAATTTCCTAATCATGGATAATTGAAATGAAAAAACATTCTGCAGACCGTATCAACCACAGTTTCACAGTCAGGGAAGCCTGTTCTATCGGTGGGGGCGGGGGGAGTCACCCCCACACTTCTGCAGGCCCCGGGAACTTGTCTGTCACTCTGACGGCTGCTCACAGCACCCATCAGCGCCTCTGGAATCACCAGGTTCCTTCACAGATGCCCTTCATGGCCTCTGCTTTGAACCAGTCCCCTTGGTACGCTGCTCAGACTTTATTCCATTCTGCTTACACTGCTTGTTTGGGGGATGATTTCAATTCCCCACCCTTTGCCACTTGGGCTCCGGCTGATTTGAGCAAACAGCCTTCTCCCAGCTGACCTGACTGCGAACCTCCCCCCTTTCCAGAAGAACTCTCTCCAGGGCCCCAGGAATCCACAGTCCCCAATCCCAGGAGCACGCACTCTTCCCTGGCCCCTTGATCCCATCCCCTGGGAACCACAGAACCACTGCCGGCGCTCCAGTACCCCAAGGCTGCCGCAGAGCCCTGAGAACAGACCCAGTACCGACCCAGCACACCCTCTGCCCTGCTGCTGGTGCAGGGCGTTTTTCCCTGGCGGGTTAACGCAGCTGCTTAGCTTGCGCCTCCATGAAATGTGTAACTTCATGCCTCTGGTTCTCTGGAGAGGCAGAAAGAGTGATGTTCTTGGTTGCCTGCCTGATGAAAGCGATCCCCACCCAAGGACACATTCCTCGCGTGAGAGGTCCTGCTCCCCCCACCCCAGCTGACTCTGGCAACTGTGAGTTCAAATAGCAGATTTCTGCTACTGGCAGGGACAACAAAAAAGTGACTCTGCAGCTCAAAGTGGCCATGCTCTCAGGGAAAACGTCCCTCTGCAGGGACCTGCAGCCTTTTGGGTCCCTGCTCTCCCGAAGCCAGCTGGAAGCCAGCCTCGGGCTGGGGCTGCACCAAGAAAGGACACAGCAGCTGTTCCAGGGTAATTAAAGCCAGGCAGAGCACAGCATGGCCAGGAGCCTGCTGTGACAGTCAGCCGGGGTCAGGCAGGACATGAAACAGTACAGGATTTTAAAATGCCCATGAGCTGCCAGCAGACAGGAATGGTCCACCTAAGGCCTGGCCAGAGGTGAGAAAACGTTCTCCTTCTATAGTGCTCCTTTGGTCCCAAATGCCTCCTGATGGACGTTTCTTGGGGAGGCTGAAGAATCAACATTTGCTATCAGATGATTAAGTAACAAAACACTCATTTTCCTGGTTTGAGACTTACAGAATGGATGAATAAGACAGAAAGAAATATTCTAGGGGTAGAACTAGTAGCAAAGACCTAGATAACAGTTTGACAGCCTAGCACCATAGTACACATGGGTAATCCCAGCACTGGGGAAGGCTGAGGCAGGAGAATTACAAGTTAAAATTCAACCTGGGCAATTTAGAGACTTAGCAAGACTCTGTCTCAAAATAAAATATACTAAAGGGCTGGGGATGTAATGAAGGTGAAAACCCTGGGTTCAATTCCCAGTTACACACACACACACACACACACACGCGCGCGCGCGCGCGTTTGACCAATTCAGTAATGACACCAACAGCTGAGTTTCAGGAATGCTCCAACAAGGCTAGGGTATGACCTTGATGAACTGTACCCAGGATAGCAGCAGTAATAATACCAGTGACCACTGGAAATGATGCTTTGCACTGAACACTATGTTCTATGCCGTATGCTTTAAAATATTTGCTAAGAGCAGCAAAACCAACCCAGATCAGCCTGTTGGAGATCAACCGTGACTCAATTTCACATGGAATCAACTTCTTTCCCCAAACCACTCAGCTTCCCATCAAGGCTCAGATCCTCCAGGGTTTATAGAGATGTGAGGAGAAAGGAATGATAGACTTTGCCAGAGAAGTGTTTGCACACTTTGTAGAATTACAAGCCAAAAACGTCCAACCTTAAAGATCAAAACTGCACTGGGGCCCTTCCCATGTATCAAAACCTCGAATCTAAGCAAATTCCCAAAGGCAGTTATTCCACAGAGGAGATTAAGTTTCTGGAAGATGAAACATCTCACCCAAGACCATTAGGTAAGTCACTGACAGAGATGGAATTTGAATCCAAGTGTTTCTGACCCAAAAGTCCACGTTTTCCACCGTCATGTACTGAGCTAAGCCCCTGTCATCTGTTGCTGTCTGCCATCTGAATTTCCTTGTGGAAGAAAGAAGGGAAGTTACAACATAGGGCAGTGGCCTGTTATCGCTTCCGTGACTCACAGTGACCCGTCCAAGTCCCCTTGAGTCCTCTGTCACTCGAGTGTACACCAGACATTTTCAGTACCAAGAGGTCTTGAGAGGTCCAGAAGGGGCAAGTGCCCTGACCCCCAGGTCCTCTGCCTGAAGGAGCTGCCCTTAATCTGGCCATTGAAGAGTGGACTACTGTAAACATTGTCCCCCTGGTTATTCCAACAGGACTTTCTTGGAGAGAGAATAAAGAAAGACACATTTGAGATAGTTGTAGGAAAAGAGTGCAGCTAGAAAATACAAGGCTGAGTGAAATAAGTCAGACACCAGCTTGAAGACCCTCCTATATCACTCATTTGAGTACAAAAGGCATAGTAAGGACAGATAGAAGGACAGAAGGGGACAGATCTCTCGCAAATGGGAAGGGGTTCAGAAGAACATGGGCAAGAGATGGGTGGGTGGGAAGCAAAACCAAGATACGCCACGCACAGGAGCCTAATAAACTCAATGGGTGTAAGCGCTTCATGTCAGAAATACGAGATAAGAGTAATAAAATCAACAACACTGAAAAATGGGAAAAAGGGATTTAGAGGAGGAGACAGGCAGGCAGGAGGGAAGAGGAATAACCAAAGAACCAAGCCGTCTTATGTCCCTGTATACCCCACCCCCCAAGGTGACTATAAGCTGCACACACTGCAAACGTGTGCTAATAAACCACTCCTGCACACAACCCAGACAACTAAGAGAGGGAATTCCGGGAACGTGAGGCGAGCGAGACAGAGCAGGGGCTAAGGGCACTGAGCTGAAGGGAATGAAGACAACAAAATTCATGAGGTTTGGTGCTTTGTGCAGTTCCATTTCCTATCAACGGTGGGATCAAAATGTTAGATGCAAAACCCAGAATCGGTTCTCCTCCTTGCAAACAAAACCTCTCCCACCCGTCGCAGTGCAAACCCTGATTGTCTCACAGCAGTCACGATGATCTGCTCTCCTCCGGCAGTGATTTGTTCAGGACTGGGCATGTGGTACAATTCCGGCTAAGAAGATGAGAGATGGGGGCGGGGTGTCTGCTCAAGGATTTGTGTGGTGATGCCTCTTTCGGTTAAGAGACACAAGGAGAAAACATCTCTTCTTCCTCCAGCTACTGTCACCTCCATGCATGACTCCTGGTTCTGGACGTCCGCTTTTTCGAATGTCCTTACAGCGTGTGCCAGGCTGCTGCTGAGTGCTACCCCAGCCAGGCTCATAAAAACATTCCGCGCATCCCCATCCAACTTTCCCGTAGGCCCTGGCACTGTGTGTCTTCCGGCTGTGCTCCAAAGTCAAAAGGATCATGAAAAGTAAACATTTTGAATTCAGGACATGAAAGCAGTCACCATGGCACAGCTAAAGACATTCACAGAAGAGGACTTTCGGATGGGCCTGGTGGTGCACGTCTGCCATCCAAGACTTTGAGAGGCTGAAGCAGGAGGATCGCCATGAGTCTGAGGCCAGCCTGGGCTACATAGTGAGTTCGAGACCAGCCTGAACTGCATAGCAAGACTCTGTCTCAAAACAACAACAAAAAAAAAAAGAGAGAGAGAGAAATTCCAGAACTGCTTCAGTGAGTGGCAAGAATGACAAATAAGTTTATTTAAGTGAGGGGGAATATTTGAGGGGAATTAATGATAATGTATCTTTTACTGTAACACAGTTTTTAAAATGTTTATATGCTTTCTGATCATACTCACACACCAGATAGGCATGATGCAATAAGCCAGGCATGGCGATCCACGCCTGTAATCCCAGCATGTGGGAGGCTGAGGCAGGAAGCTCACTGTGAGTTCAAGGCCAGGCTGGGTTACAATATGGAGTTCGAGACTGCTGAGCTATATGAGCTAGATAATGACAACCTGTCTCAAAAAATCAAAGAAATTTAAAAAAGAAAAGAATGATCCAACAGAAGAGGGGAAGTTACAGCAACAGCAACAGGCATCTTCTTGCCACCTCCCTTAATGTTCAAAGTTTCTCCTGGGATCTTCCCCCAGACCCCACTGATGCCCACACGGGACAGACGCGGTTCTCACTGTGGTGCCCACAACCGTGCGCCTGTGCCCCATTGGTGGAACCCCGCCAGCCAGCTCTGAGCTTTCTCTGACGCGAGAGGAGGCTCCCTCGGGCCCCAGCAGGACTTGGCTCTTTAGGCCAGCTTCTGCTCGGGTCAGACTCACAGGAACCCAGCTTTTGATTTTCCTGGGATTCTTCTCAAAACACCTCAATTGTACAAATTGTCACTTCTCATAAAGAAATACAGGCTATCCAAGGGCCCATGTTGCACTTACTGGCTTGTCATCCACGCCCACCTTAGGAAGTCTGTCATTTTTTTTATAGCTCCCCCAGTATTCTCTCCCAGTGCTAACTGCACTAGAAGACATATTCCTGTGCAATGGGAAAAACCTCCCTCAGCTCTAAAAGTGTCTGGAACTAGGAGTTCCTTCCCTGGATTTTTGTCTTTCTTGGACAGGAGCACTGTTTGGGTCAATAACAGCCATCCTGACAAGTATGCTTGTAGACCCGCATATGATTTGATTTCTAACCCAGTTTCAGTCTAAACAAGCGAAAGGCCTATACCAGCAACCCCTCTCCTAGGCTACTTCCTCCTACTAGCCTGAGAAAAATGAGTTTTCCATGTCAAACGAAACAGGGTCAACATAAAGGCTATTTTAATCTAGATGAAATTTTAAAACTTATATGTCTATGATGTCATGAATTTGATCCCTGGTACCAAAATAAAATAAAATAAAATAAAATAAAATAAAATAAAATAAAACTTGTATGTCTAATACTAAGCGTATTTCTAACACTGCTCAAGGGTGAGACTGGGAGACACAGCCTGTTCCCATGGTTAGAAAACTACAAACTTAAGGACACACTCCGGGTGCCACTTGCAAGATATATGTAGCTCAGCCAGGAAGAAATGTTTCTCTTGCTTCCAAGTCCCAGAGAGTGATCACTGCAAGGACATCTCTGCCCGGTCTCAGACAGTGATGGATTCTTCCTCTATGTTGTACAATAGTAACCTTGTTTAGTTGCTGTTTCTGTGAGAATCAATTCTGCCTAGCAATTAATGGCAAAGACATATGTAACCAGCCATGGGATATTGTGTTATCTGCCTTTTGTGCTTCCTTGTGGAAACACACATAAATGATTGGAAAATTCCTGTTGGGGCTGATGATTTGGAACTGAGATTCCCATCAGCCCACTAGCATAATAAAGTTGCCTTCTAAAGGTCCCCTGGTGCCGTGTCTCCAATTGGTCTGGTCCTGAATTCCGTCCCAACTGTGCTCCTTAATATTCTCTCCTCTTAACTGCACTAAAGGGTCTGCTGCAGCAGGAACCCTTCTCCACCAAGGTAAGAAGACTGAGCTCTGGGCCACAGATCTGTCCCTTTCTCAGCCATTTGAAGTCATACGCAAACTAACTCAAGGTACAGGGTCTGTCCCCACAGAAACAGAAATATTCTGTCCCCAAGGGGGCTTGAACTGTAAAAGACAATTGGTTTACTGAACAACGAAGTGGTGATCTAAAATGGCATTTGCTGCGGAGCATTTCCAGTAAAAGTATAGTAATAATGCAGAAGGACCAACTCGAGAACAACAGAGATTTGCGTTTCTATTGCTTCCTGTCCAGAATTATGATCTGTTCCGCATTTCACTTCCCCACTTCATTTAGTAGTAACACAAGAAGATACTTAGATTAAAGCATTTAACACCCGTGGTATGAGACACAATGATCTAAATCATACAGAAACACCTGTAAGCAGCAGGCAGCTGAGTTTCATTTCCTTATGAAACTTCAACAATTCATTAACATTACAATGACTAAAATATTTTAAATATTTAAAACCAGCTCCCTCTGTTGGTTACATTCAAATTGATTTAATACTTCTTGTTTTACCACATTTTCTTCTTAATGTAATTTTTGCCTAAAATACCAACTGCAAAAAGAAAAGAAAAAAAAAACCAAATTGTCACTTTTTAAAAATCCTTGGACTTCACTTGGAAACCCTGAAAATCAGATTTTTCTACTTCAGACAATAATCCAAACTACTGAGTTATGCTTGAAATTTTTAATATTGGGATTTGAAATCAGAACTTTCACACTGAACTACTTTCTTTCTTTTTTTTTTTTTTTTTTTTTTTTTTGAGACAGGATCTGGCTATGTTACCAAGGTGCCAAGGCTGTGTTTGGACCTAGAATCCTCCTGCCTCAGCCTCCCAGAGTGCTGGGACTACAAGGAGATGCCACCTACCCCCAGCTGAAATTTTTGATAACTTTGTATTAAAGCATTTGAACACTAAATTTATTTATCGTCCAAGCTATTATATCAAGTCTACACCTGAGCTTATTTCATATTTAAGATTTAGCTACCTCAAATTCTTGCTTAGAATAAGACAGGCACACTATAGTGACACTTAAGTCTGTCTACTTGGTGATGCCACCTTGCCACTATCTCCACCTCCCCAAAATAACTAGCACCCATTTTTGTAGATAGCTCCCCTCCTAGCATCTGGACCTGTGTGGCTTTCCCAAGTTGAAGGCAGATATTCTAACAGTGGCCAGGAAGAGGATTGGTAATATGGAAGAAAAGGTTTGCCCCAACTCCTAAGAAAGTAGAATAAAACTGAGTTGGAAAAGAAATGTCCACTGCTCCTCTTACATAGCAAAAATCATAAACACAAAGTGTGGCAAATCTGACTGCACAAATACCCAAACACATAAACAGAATAAAGGTCACCAACAAAGTGGGAACGTTTGCAACATATATTGAAGACTGAGTGTTCATACATAAAAAAGTTCAAACAAACTTTTTACAAAGATGAACTTCTAGTTCAAAAATGGGCAAAAGAGCTGAGTATAATAGTACATGCCTGTAGACCCAGGACAGCCTGGAAAATATAGTGAGACATTTTCTCAAAGAAAAAATAAGAAATAGATAAGAAAGAAAGAAAGAAAGAAAGAAGAAAAGGAAGGGAAAGGAAAGGAAAAGAAGGCAAGGGAGGGGAAGTAGAGGCAGGAAAATGCAAATCACAAAGTAACAATAAACCTACAGATATCAAAAAAAAATCTGTCTTTCCTAAAAATAAGGGAGTGGAACTGTGAGTGGTGGTACACACCTATAATCCCAGCACTTTGAAGGCCTCAAATTTGAGGCCATCCTGGGCTATATACTAAGTTCAAGGCCAGCCTGAACCATATAGTGAGATTCTGCCTTAAAAAACAAACAAACAAAAGGGAAAGAATGATGCATAGTCTAAGAAAGAGAAAAAATAAGACCATGGAGCCACACAAAGAGAATTAAAGGAGGGAGAGATGGATTGGTTTCTAGTTTTCTGCCTCCTGTTTCTGCAGTTCCTGAGGCTGACTCTGGCCCTTACAGTCTACAAAACACTGTCATATTTGTGTGTCCCTTTTTAGCATAAGCAAGTCTGATGAGTCTCTATAACATGGAATCAAATCTTTCCTAAGGTGACCCGCCCTGGGAGTTTTTTAGATTCTGGAGGACAGCAAGTGGCAACATTATTAGATTTGCACCATCTATGTTCTTTGAGTTCTTGGGTCACTTTTCAGGAGTTCACTTCTTTGTCATTAAGTGTATACAGACTGAATAATGCTCTCAAAATGTCTCTGACCACAACACACAGTAAGAAATATGATTTGTGTTATAAGCCAGCTAATACATACATTGGTATACATGAATGCAAAGAATGAATCATATACTGTATTTGATTTTAAATTCCACTACCAGTGTCACAGTAGTTTTTTTTTTTTTTTGAGACAGGATCTCACTATGTAGCACAGGTTGGCCTCAAAACCATGGCAATCCTCCTGCCTCTGCCTCCCAAGTGCTGGGATTACAAGTATGCACCGCCACACCCAGCAGTGCTGCAGTATCTGACTCATCAAATATTTGCTGAAATAATTACATAAATAAATGAAAGCAATATAAGGAAAAATGACAAGGCCATGAATGCTTATGTTGACTTCAGAAAAAGAAATTAAAAAGTCAAGTGTAAACGGGGTGTAGTGGCCCATGCCTATAATTCCAGCATTCAGAAGGCTGAGGAAGGAGGCTAGCATAAGTTTGAGGCCTGCCCAACATACACTGTGAGCTCAAGGTCAGCCTAAACTATATAACAAGACTGTAAGTGTGTTAAATCAAGATTTTAACTATTTTTAAAAACCAAAATTAAACAGCCAAAGTAAAATATGTCAAAAAAATTTAAAGCTAAAAGGATAAAATTTAAAACTATAGAACTCATCATTTAATTTTATGAAATACTTTCAAAATTCATAAATCATTAGCTGAACTTTATAAAAAAAATTACAAGTGAAAATCAAAACAATGTTTTTCTAACTTGGAAAGAACAATGCCTTGTATTTTATGCAACTGAGTAACCAATAGGAAATTGAAAAGTACTTACATAGATATCGTTTTGCATAGTTTCTAATGGAGGTTTATTTTCAGTCTTATTTTTATTCTTCTGAACAAAGAATTCCTCTTTTCCTCTGGAGGCCTTAGGATTGTTCTTCTGATGACTGGTTTTCAACGATTTTATTATAGTGTGTGTGTGTGCGTGTGTGTGTGTGTGTGTTTACCTTTGTTCTGCTTGAGGCTCACTGTGCACCAATTTATAATTTTAATCAAATATTTTAAAACTTAGCTGCTGTTTCCTTATTTGTTTTCATCCCTTCACCCCTTTTTGCTTCAATTACAATGACTCCTATTATACCATACATCTGTTTATTTTCAGTATTATTTTATCTCTGGGCCTCATTTTCTTTTTCCAGTTTTCACCAGTTTTGCTTTCTTTTAAGCCATCCAATTCCTAAGTATGTTATCAGACAATCACACACTTTATAGACACTTACAGGTTTCTTAAGATAATAGCTGAATTGCCTGGCAAGCTCGAGGTCGTGAGTTTAATCCCTGGTACAAAAAAAAAAAAAAGATAACAGCTGAATCTGTTCTCTCAATGCTGAGTGAGGTAAATTCACTAGAGAAAAAAAAAGGAGGGGGGGACCATTTAACAGAGGTTTCAGTTCACACTGTGGAATATTTCTTCACCGAGAACACAAGATACGTGATTTTCCAAAAGTCACAAATCTGAAACAACTTGCATGCTACTTCAGTTATAATCTGGAACTGGCAGCTTGGGCCCTTCTTTTACTTCAAAGAAGGTGACGAGATCCACATTCCCCATTCTTGGATTGTCTGCAAATTCAGCATCAGTGTAGAAAAACACTGGCGTATCTACTTCTTTGGGGATTAAGTCTTTGTTTTTCAAAACAGAAGCATAGTGTGTCGCTAAAATACTGTCCAGCTTCAAATGGTGCAACACTAGGTGTAGAAATTCCAATTACTGGTTTGTTGGTAGAATCCTTAGCTTTAGGGGGCTAGGGATTTAGCTCAGCAGCACAACCTTGGCAAGTGCAAGATCCTGAGTTCGATTTCTGGTACCAAAAAAAAATAAAAAAAGACTATAAAAGGATCCTTAGCTTTGTAAAATGCCAGCACAGTCTCTCCAGGTACCACATACATTTCTGCATGCTGAGGCCTACCATTCCACTGGAAAGAGGCGTGCACATTTGCACTGAGGGTCACCTTCGTGAGTGGATCTTTAACATGCACCTTGTTTTCAATCTGGTTTGATCTGTGACCCGCAATTACTGATCTTCCAAGTCCGGTAGTGGGCAGCTAAGCCAATACAAGGCCTGGCAGTGCAGGGCACCCCCAGCATGCCCACGGCAACCAGGCCATGTACGTGTGTGAGGCCAATCCTGTTCCACCACCACCTGTCCTCCTTCTACGCGTGCACAAAAGGGTTCCACCACCCTGGCTGCCATTGCGACTCCAAACTTGGACACCTGGTTGGCTCTGGGGCTTCCTTGACCTAAGCTGCCTCAGGCCCTTTTAGCAACTCCCATCTGCTTCCATCCCAGCTGAAGCAATGGCTCTATCCGCTCCATCAAGGATCCACCACAGCTCCCACGCCAGCCACAGACATCAGTGCATCTCCATCCCATCCCATAGCCCCGGCCCCAGCACCCGCTGGTTAGCGACGGGAGTTCAGATCTCTGGGCCTCATTGTAAATAGGGTTTTTCATCTGCGTTGTCTAATCTCCTATCAGACT
Source organism: Dolichotis patagonum (assembly GCA_004027295.1). Taxonomy (NCBI): domain Eukaryota; kingdom Metazoa; phylum Chordata; class Mammalia; order Rodentia; family Caviidae; genus Dolichotis; species Dolichotis patagonum. The sequence continues at coordinate 44,230 of PVJX010003350.1, forward strand.
TACCCATTATGTTTGTTTGTTTGTTTGTTTGTTTTATACAGAGGTTGCCGAGCCCTGGGCCAACGGCCGGAGGTGAGTGGCCAGTGAGCCCACAAAGATTCATCTGCGTTTACAGCTGCACCCCCATTATCCTGGCTCTTGTCTTATGTCTGATCAGTAGCAGCCCTGCATTCTTACTGGAGTGTTACCCCTACTGTGATCTGCAAATGTGAGAGACCTAGATGTGTGCTCCTAATTCGAATCTAATGCCTGATGATTTGAGGTGTTGGGGAATGTAATTATTGTGTATCACAAACATTTAGTGAGAAAAAAACTAAAACATAGAAATGTTTAAAATAACCCCCCCACACACAGATACACACACACTCACTCCAGTCTTTGGAAAAATTGGCTTCCACAAAGCCAAAAAGATTAAGGACTGCTGGATTTTATATATTACATTTTTTGTTCTGTAAAAGTTCCTTTTGGTTTCATTTTGTAACTTCTGTTTCTCTCTTGTATTTTCCTTTGTCTTTTTGAGTATGTCCAATGTATTTGTAGAAGCCTTTTTAACGTCTTTGTCCTCTGATTCTATCATCTCTGTCACATTTGGGTCTGTTTCTATTGACTGGTTTTTCTCTTGGCTGTAAGTCATATTTTCCACCTTTTTTTTCTTTTTGCATACCTGGGGATTTGTTATTTGATATCTGTAGTTGTTCATTTTACATTTTTGGTTGCTGGATTTTGTCACATTTCACCAGTTAGTGCTGGATTTTGTCCTGGTGTGGCGTGGAACTGATTTGTTTCTTTCAAAGCTCTCTTGGAAACACAGGCAACTGATCTTCTATAGGCTAATGACTCCCTACCACTAAGGAGATACTCTTCTGAAAAATCTACCAGATGACCAGATGCCTTGTGAGATCTTTCCCTTCTGTCTTGTGGAGCATGAGCTATCCCTGGCTTGTGTGAGCTCTGGACATTGTTCAGCTTACTGTTTTGTGATGATCCTTCCCATTGCCTTGGTAGTTTCTGGTCCCTTACCTGCATGTTGATTAATGAAAGACCCGTAGAGCTCTCTGTAAATATACAGATCTCTATGCCACAACCTCCTGTCATGAAGCCCTAACTACAGTAATCACCCCAAGTTCTGATTTATGTTTTTAATCAGATTTCTGGATTCTGTGTTCCTTCTTTCTGTGTTGAATCTTGGAGTTTCCATCTATTAGGTCCATTGTAGAACTCACCTCATTTGCTTCCCTTCTCTTAGAAATCACAGTTCATTATACATGCTACCCAGATTCAAGAACAGTTGTTATTTTTTCTAGAATTTTAGCTATTAAAACTGGATGGTAAATTCAGTTCCTAGTATTCCATCATGTCCTGAAGCAAAATCAACTCATGTCAGTTAAAAGTAGAAATCAAACCAGAATTCTTCCCAACCACTTATTTAAAGATACCATTAATAATGATGACATTTGATATTAGGACAATAGAGTAAAAGAAAAATATATCAAGGTGAGACTATTTTGTATTTAGCAAATCTGAGCAAATTATTTGTATTGTACCAAGAATCTCTGGTTAGGCAAGTCTGTTGTAGTCAGGGTTTACAATGGAAAAGATTTAATACAGGACACGTAATTTATAGATTATTTTATTCACCCAAAGAATCAAATGCAAAAGAGTATGGGAAATCTTCCCACTCACTGGAGACCCAAAGAATCTAACTGAGGGCCTGGATCCTATTGCAGTGTCTTCCACAAGTCCAACTGGAGGCCTAGAGCCCACAACAATGACTCATGCAAGTCTCTCTCAAGGATCTACGCTCTGACTTGGAAAGCCCAAAGGCCAGTGGTGGAAGCTACAAGTCTGCAACAGCTGGGTGAAGGATCTGCACTGGAGCCAGGAAGTGACACTCAAGAAACAGAGCTCCCCTAAAAAGAACCTCAGCCATCCTCAGCAACAGTGAGGACCTGAGTCCTCTGAAGATGAGAACAGCTGAATTTGTATCAGGAAAGCCAGCATGACAAGCTTCTCCAGGAGAATCAACAGCACACATCTTCCCCTCCAGTTCTCTGTTTATGCTGTTGGCAACAGTCCTCAGGTGGGCCTTCCCCACCCAGCACCACACTGATTCATCTCAGCTGCGTGTTACAAGTTAGTTAATCCACCACAGAGTGTGGTTCTTTCAGAGTTGTAACAGGAAGAGTAAAATGTTCCAGTCCTCAACCTACAGGAAAGATTGTACAGAAACCAGTAGGATGATAACCCACACTTCTCTGCTTATTTTCATCAAATCTGGGCCATGTAGTCATGTTACCCTTTCATATTTCCTTTTACCTTTTCAGATCCTTCAAATCACATTTTTCTTACTTTTAAAGCATATTGTTTCTCTACATAGAAAAAAATTAAAACATGAAGATAAACAAAAATTTAGGGTGAATGGTTTGGGGATGACAATGTGCAATGTTTGTACCATTATTACCCCCTGATTGAAGTGCTTTGAAATTTTATTGTAGTTTTTTTCTTTTTTTTCTTTCTTTTTATGTTTGAATAAAATGAATTTGAAAAAAAAGTAAATTTAAGTATAGATTGCAAGAGATAACAAAATGCCATAAGATTCTTCATAATAAAACTCTAGTGTGAATTTTAATAAATGAACAGATTAGCAGGTAGTACAGTTATGTACAACCTAATTACAGTCCAGTCAGTGATGTACCATATACATGGCAGTACTCCCAAAGGGCTATAATGGCTGAAAATTATCCTGTTGCCTAATGATGTCATACTCCTCATAATGTTGTAATGTAATGTAATGCATTACTCACAGATATAAATAAACCTATTCAACTACTGGTCATATAAAAGGATAGCACATAAATTATACTGCACTCTATGGTGGGTGGTTTTGTTTTGCTTCTAGATAAGGCCTCACTATCTAGTCCAGGCTGGCCTCGCACTCACAGTGATCCTCCTGCCTCAGCCTCCCAAGTACTAGGATTATAGGCATGTGCCACCACACCCAGCTCACTCTGATATTTGCACAATGACGAATTACCTAACAATGCATTTCTCAGAACATATCCCTGTTGTTAGGTGACACATGACTGCATGCTGTTATAAATGTTTTATCTTACACATGGAACAGTACATTATTTAAAAATAGACTAAAATTAATTATTGTAAGTTTTAGAACAACCATTAAGAAGACAAGAGAAATGTAGATAATAAACCAATTGTGGAGATAAAATACTCAATCCAAAAAGAAGTCAGGTAAAAATATAAGCAAAGCAGATGGAGCAAATGGGTATCCAGTGATACACTGGCAGGTTAAAACACAACCAAAAATTACATTAAGTATAAATGATCTAACGTTACACTCAGAACACAGAGATCATATTTGATTAAACAGCAAGATGCATCTATATGCTGCATATAATAAACTCATGTTAAATACTATATAAAGATATGGGCTAGTTATGAGTAACAACATTTAATTCAATAAAGATATTTTTAACAAAATGATAAAAATATGCAAGACCAAGAGAAAGCTGAATCATAAAATGTTCTAAAATTAGACATGTGGGCCAGGGATTTAGCTCAGTGGCATAAGCGCCTGCCTGGCAAGTGCAAGCTTGTGAATTCGATCCCCAGTACCAATAAAAAAATAAATAAATAAAATTAGTCATGATTATGGCACAATCTAAACATACTAAAAACCATTGTATTATACATTTTAGTTTTTCAAGAGTTTTTTTGTTGTTTGGTTGGTTGTATACACATGAGTGCTTGTGTGTGTGTGTGTGTGTTGTTGTTGTTGTTTTGAGACAGTCTTGCTATGTATTCCAGGCTGGCCTTGAACTTAGGGCAATCTTCCTGTTTCAGCCTCTCAAGTGCTAGGATTACATGTTGTATACCACCATGCCCAACTGAGAATTACACAATTTAAATGGGTGAATTTTTTTTGTTTGTAAACTGTATCTTAATAAAATTGTTTTTATTTTTTAAAATAATTGGAATGGCTATTAGTATCAAAGTGAGACTTCAGAATATTAGAAAAGGGTAAAGATTTCATAATGATAAAGTGATTAACTCATCAAAAATACAATCCTTAATGTATCTGTACCTAATAACACAACTGCAAAAAAATATATGAAGCAAACTGAACTAAAAGAAATAAAAATTCATAATTACATTTGGAGTTATAAACACTTTTCATTCAAATTTTGACAATAAATACAAAATCATTAAGAATATCTACAATTTGAAATCTATTGACTAACTTGCCTAATTGGCATTGATAAAACATATCACACAATAGAAGATATCTCCTCTTCAAGTTTACATGAGTCACCAAATTAGACCATATATTTAAGCATGAAATAAAAAGGGACCCACTAATGTTTTAAATTAGGTTTTCTGAGAGTTGGGAGGTCAAGAATCTTAATCAAAAATCCAGTCTTGGTTTTCTCCTCAGTTCTTATGACGCTGGTCTCTTCTCTCATGACCCACATCCTTCCAGAGGCTAGATTCAACATCAAAGTTTGAGTCCTTCCTTACACTTGAACTTCTTCGTACTTTCTGCTAATGTCCCTGGCAGTGAAACCCCAGATATTCCCAGCCACTGCCACTGCTCAAACTTACTTCCTTTACCTACCCCGTCTCTGTGAGTCTCTAGGCTCAGGTCCCAGCTGCCCAAGGTCTGGCTCACCAATTAATTCAGCAAGAAATTAGTGAATATCCACTATGTACCAGGCACTGGGTTAGATGCTGAAAATACAGCCGTCAGGAGGGCAGATAATGGTCCCTTTTTTAAAGTAGGTAACTGTCTAGTGCAACATATAGACAACTAGCAAGGTAATTATAGAGTGCTGTGATAACTTATACGAGTAAACAAGTCCAGGGAACTTTGAAAGTACAGAGGATAAATGCATAATTTGGACTTTGAGCTTAAGAATACTTTCTGGAGGAAATGAAATCAAGGCTGAGACACAGGATGAGTAAGAGTTAGCCACGAGGATAGAAAACCAATGATAAAATATTCTAGGCCAGTGGTTCTTAAAATGTCGTTCCAGGGACATCAGCATCAACGTAGAACCTGTTAGAAATGCAAATTCTGAGACCCTTTCCCAGACTTAACGAGTCAAAAATGCTAAGGGTGGGTAGCAGCAGTATCCGTTTTAGCAAATTTGCATGGCGATTCCGATACATGGCAAAGTTAGAGAATTGCCATTCTAGGCTGGGAAACAACACATACAAAAGCCTGGAAAAAATGTGGCATCCCTTCCCCAAATCATACTTCAATTATGAGAACAGTGATCTTAGTGCTTCATCTAAATAGGAATGCCAGGGCCAGTTTAGTCCCCAGGTAACAACAACAAAAAAGAATAGGAGCGGACAATCATTTGTAAACATGTAGCCTACACCAGGCCCTATGCTTCACCTTGTTTCTCTTATCTAATCCTCTGTCTATTGCTGTTATCGTGCCCATCTTATAGATATGGAAATCAAGGTCACAGAACTTGCCTGACTTGCCTCAGGTAGTAAGATCAGAACTGGAATTTGAGAATGCCAGAACTTGGTGACTTTTCTACACCAGCCCACTGCTTCCAGAACAAAAGTTCAAGGTTAAAAGAGGTTAGGACCCCTCAGTGGTTCCCTCATTAAGGCTCCCAGGAATGAATGGGTAGACGGGGCAGCCACTGTTTGATAATTTTTCATCTTTATTTATAATGCCTTCAGAGGTGGACATCAAAATGAGCCAGCTGCCTTTGTAAAGAAACTCCATGCCAGAGGGTGATCCTGGCTGACTGTGGCTGGTCACAGCAGTGTCCCTGAATCCCCAAGGACCTTAGAAGGGAACAGATTGTTTGTTGTTTTGTTTTTGAGGGAAAATTTTTTTTAATTAACAGCCCTGGAGAAAGTATCAGATTTATGGCTTTTTTTCTTTTTTTTAAAACTGGTTGCTACCACATGATAATGAGGTGTGATACTGTTAATCTTTGACTGAAGAAGAGAAAAAAAGAATTGCAAGTATCCAGAGCCTATGCAGAAGAAAGAAGCACTTGAAAGAAGAATGATTATACTTTTGTCCCCAGCAATAACATAAGCCACATGTGAACAGTGTGGAATGAAGAGAAACCAAGGTAAAATTGCAGTGTTTGCCTTGCAAGCGGGCCCTGGACGGTGGACGCTGGTGCCCACTCTGCTTTGTCTGTCGCACATGTCAGAAGTTGCTGGTCTACCTCATCTATTTTTGTCAGGATGGAAAAAGTCACTGTGGTGGGCACTGAGCCGAACGGCTCAAACCATGGCGCTCAGCATGTGAGGAGATAATTTTGCAGCTGAGCGCACAAAAGCTAAGAATCGCCGCTGGCACCTAAAACCCTCCAATTGCCTTGAATGCGAAATGATTCCAGGAGGACAAGGTGACAGATGAAGCCTGGCTACCTGATCCTCGGAGGCCATCTTGAGTCTGCCTACAAAAACACTGTGACCCTGTGGGAAGCCATTGGTGTTGACGGGGACCAAATAACATATGACAGGCAGCACCGGTGAGCTACAACAGTGCAAAGCTTCTTTGTTGGGATGCCCAAGTTATAGCAAAACAATCAAAGCCTTGCAAGGAGAAAAGACCGATCTATAAAGTAATGGTCACCCTCACAAAACAGACTGCGTGATTTTGCAAGGCTTTGGGAATTGGAGCTGGACCGTGGGGCTTTGGGATAATAATAATAATAATGATCAAACCCAGAGCACAAAGATCCCCTGCCATGTTTGTCAGACTTGAAACCAGAGCAACGTACTCAGGATTCCATAGATTCTTGGCTAAGTCTGGTATCATGGTATCCATCTTCTGTGAAGAAAGCCAGCTGAAGTCTTCACTATCTTCCCTGCAAATTCTAAGGAAGTGGACGCAGAAGACTGTGAGAAAATAACTCACATGGAAATGTCGAACTCTTCTTGTATGGGAATGTGACCCTTAAATAGTGTAATTTCAGAGTTATGTCCAGAAAAAAAAAATCATGCCTGAGAAGAAACTAGTACATCTGCCAGTCCTCAGGAGATCCACATCTCAACCCAGGCCTCAGCAGCTCAAGTTTTCAGATGATGTCATTGACAATGGAAACCACGATAACATCAACACTGCAGTCTCCAGTGAATGAAAGGAGCCTGGACTACCAGGTGGTGAGAAAGAACCTGAGCCCATCACTGTTTCTACCAGAGAAGGACAAAAGTCTGCTCTGGCAGCTCCTCAATAATGTCAGAGTAAGAAAATATGCTCCCAAAGGCAGATCACAGCTGCATGCCCCTAACAACTGTGGGAAATTTACAGGGAGGCCATGCATGCGTACTTCCAGAACGCTGATCCCTGTTTCAGGCAGTGGACACCTCAGAACCTGGAAGGGAACAGGTTTCTGCGGTTCCATGGTGAGGGTCATGATTCTTGGTATTCTTCCTCTTTTGACTCAGCGGGAGAATATTTTCTTGTTCAATCAATCCTTCAATTCTGGCCGTGTAGATACACTCACTGTACGGAACTTTCTAGTCGAATTTTGGCACTCCTTACCTCCCACTTTGGCTAGAGAACAACTAAATCCAGGGAGGAAAAAGGACAAAATGGAAGAAAAAAAAAAAGACTAAAAACTCTTACATTATTTCTTAACTTTGAAATTATGGAGATTGTTTAAAACCATGAGAATAATATCTTTTTTGTTTTCCAAAGCGAAGATCAAACCCAGAGTTTTTGCACTGAGATGCAGCCCCAGCCCTTTGTTTTAAAATTTTATTTGAGGCAGGGTCTCATAAAGTCACTAAACTACCAAAGCTGGGCTCAAACTTTTGATCCCCCTGCTTCAGCCTCCAAGAATGCTGGGATTACAGATATGCCTCAGCATGCCTGGCTACCTCCTCTTTTCTTCTATAGGAAATTTGCTGAACAAAATTTAAAGTGCTTTCTTTGCCCTTATAAATGAGAAGCTAGCTGCGGTTTAAAGTGTCTGGTGAGCATTTAAATGAGTGATTCCTCTTGCTCACCCTCCTGGGAAGGTACCTATTGGAGCATTACAGTTCTACATAGCTGCTTTGGTCTGTAATCCTCAAGAGAATACCCAAGAAGCTCTCTCAAGGTGACTGGACAGGGCTGCTGATTTTAGAATACAGAGAGCTCCAGACATCTTTATAAGTAGTTTGTCGTTTATGTACATTTGACTGGTTCAAGTCCCACTTGGTCTGTCTTGTGACAGGTAGCACTGGCGAGCACACTTGCATGCAGGCGGTCACACTGCCCTGGCTCACACTGGCTATGGTGCAGAGCTAATCTGTCCCTCCTCCATCCCTGTTAGCCAGGTAAACTTTGCACTATATTAGCTCTAGAGCATAGCTATATATGCTAACTATTTCATAGCCCTAAGCATATTCCTAATTTCTTGGTGAAAATATTAATGTACCTACTGACAGTTCATATTTTGTACACTTTTTTTTGGTACCAGGGATCAAACTCACAACCTCAGGCTTGCCAGCTAGGTCCTGTGCTGCTGAGCTATGTATCCAGCCCGACAGTTCATATTTAAAAGTAATATTTTTATATCACTGAACTATAAAAACTTTGTTATGTCTTAACACCACTAAATTTTGTTAGAGAAGGAAATACAGCATTTCTGATTGCTTGTATTTTAGTTAGGGTTATAAGTTTAGGTGGTCAAAAAAAGTTTAGGTCATCAGGTTTATATGCCTACAATTTTTTGTGTGTGCTTTTGTTTTTGTTTTTGTCGTTTAGAGACAAGGTTTCACTATATAGTTCAGACTGGGCTTGAACTTACTTTGTAGCCCAGGCTGACCTTGAACTCTCAGTGAGCTTCCTGCCTCAGCCTCCTGAGTGATGAGATTTTTTTTTTTATTTTCTAATATTAAAAAACCTCTGTGTGCATGGCAGAGTCATGTAAATACTCGGGTTAATGGATATGGAACCTAGGGCCTCACACATACTGGGCAAGTGCTCCTACCACTACATTAAATCTCCAGACCTTTTTTAAATTTTATTTTGGGGCTAGGCATCACTAAGATGTCCAGACTGGCCTTGAATTTGTGATCCTCCTGCCTAGACCTTCCTGTATATTCTCTTTAATTGAGCAGCTATACTCTTCAAGTGCTATTTATAGGCCAAGCAATGTAAACTGTATAAATGTAAAAGCAACAACACAACCCTTATATGCCCCTGAAACACATGGTAAAAAGCAACACTAATAACTGTTTGGGTGAAATTGTTCTCCCCTGGGGCTGGCAGGAGGATCCCCATCCCACTCTCAGCAAGGCAGTAACTATTTCTTGAAAAGAAGCTGAAAGTGTAAGGACTTTTTGTGTCAGAGGAGGTCATACATTTATTTATTGTTTGAAGAGAATTTCTCTTTTCTCTCTTCCCTCTAGCTAATGCTAGAGGCCTTTAGCAACAAGTTTGAAGACCAGCTCTGGTGGTTATGCCTTTCTTCTTAAATCCTTAAGTGAGAGGGTGCTTTCTAGTGAGTACTACTTCAAGTTAATATGAGGTTCTAGTTCAAGAGAGAAAAGTATGTTGGATTTGAGCTAAATGAACTGATAGCTCAGTGTGTTCCATTCTTGCACATCTGTCTCAGGCCTAGTGTCATCCAGAACCTCGAGGGAAGCTTTAATATATATGAATAAAAGACAAGCAAAAAAAAGAGAGAGAGAGAGACCAGGATAAGATCGAAACATGGACTGGGCCAAATAGAGTAAAGAAAGGAAATTCCGTCTTCACCATGTTCCCTCCTCTCTGATGCTCTTTTCCTTGGCGGAGATGACAGTAGGTGACAGCAAGGAGGCCCAGCACTTCTGCTCAGCTGCTCAGGCCTGTGCAGCTGAAAAATCCCCACTAAATCCTAATCAGAGTCTAGGGTAAGCACTGGAGGCCTATGGGAAATAAATGTCCATTTGGCTGAGACACATTTGATAATGCATCGTAAGAGCTTTAATACACTTTTAGATTCTGACCTGAACTCATCCATATACAAAATGTGACCATGAGAACAGTCATGAAATATTAAGGGGAAAAAGCAGCATAAAAATTACATAAACAAAATGATTCCAATCATGTTTAAAGTATTCAATAAAAAAAAAGAAGGCCCTGTGTTAAAATGTTAAAACGCTTTCTTACCCACCTAATAATTCACAAAACAGCCTAAATTTAAGAGAAAGATTTATGTACCAAAATGTTCTTTGCAGTATTTTAACCAAATAATGATGAGACACAGGGCCACAATAGGCGAAAATTAGCTACTTCTTGGGCTTCCTGGAAAACCTCAGTTGGAGTTAAAGTCCTAGCTTTCCTATCTCAGAGGATTTACCTGGCTATGCTAGGGATTAAATACTGATCCAGAGAACCACAGAGTAAAGGGTGCTCAAGCCGATCTAAAGGAAAGGCAGTTCTGTTTAAATCTTGCCTTCTGCCTGTTTACCCCCCAGCACCCTGCATGGCCTACATCATGAGTTGCTGGAAGACACACATGTGACCAATGCAGCTCTGTATCCCAGAGCAGGACAGCAGCGTGGTTTCACTGCTGTTGATGATTTCCTCAGAGGCTGTCTGTCCTTTGCCGTGCACTAAGGCGAGGATTCTCCCCCAGGTCAGCAAAGCTGCCACCTGCAGACCAAATCCGGTGTACCATCTGTTTTGTTGATACATTTTTATTTCACACACATATAATTTTTGTAGCTACATTAGTAATGACACATTATGAGGAGGGATTCTGCATTCGTTGTGATTCCAATCCTGGGTTCAACACTTAATGAAATGGATTGAAGGGAATCTACCACATGTCTCAGTATCTTCTCTGTCATCCAATACAATAATCCTGTTCAAACAATTATGCCCATTCCACAGATGGAGAAGCACAGTGGTGGTTCTGGCAAGTAGAACTATGGGTGGCTTCTGCTAATTCTTCATGCTGCTTTCTAAATTGTTCTGCTACCCGCTGAGACTGTCCCAGGAATTGGGAAGGAGGATTCTGGTGGGAGAATTCAAAGGTCTCAGAGGCTCTGAATCACCCCTGCCAAGGACACAGCACAGCCATCTGTCACAAGACCCCAGGGGAAGCAAGGAGGAAGGCTGGGTCCCTTAAAGGCCTAGAAAGACTATCTCATAGCTACTTGTAAAATTTGATTCAATTTGACTTTTTTTTTGTTTCTTTTTGTGGTTCTGGGGACTGAAACCAGGGCCTCGATACTTAGCCCTAGTCCCAGCCTTATGTATTTACTGAGACAGGGTCTCTGTGTCACTAAATTGCCTGTGCAGGCTCAAACTTTCCATCCTCCTTCTTTGGCTTCCAGACTGCTAGGATTCCAGGCCCGTGCGGTCACACCCAGCTTTAGTTTAATGAGGGCCATCCCAGGTCTCAGGTCACAGAGTTGTGATCTCCTCACAGGGAAATTTGGGGAGATTTCCTGGATCTCAGCCCCCCACCTCCACCCCTGCCTCTATTTCTGCCTCTCCGCCTCTCTGGCTCAATGAGACCTCTTTGTAAACCAGGGAATCTGGCTTCCCTCTGATTGTTTACTGATCCAAAACATTTTTCTTGTCTACAGCTCACCCAGGGCCTGTCTGGACCTGTCCATGACCCAGGCCTTGGCTTCCTCCATCCTCCTCCGCTCCCTTGACCCCACCCCTGCTGGTCACTTATGCCACCTTCAGACTACAGGTCTCACCTCACCAGCACCCTTGCAACCGTCAGTCCTGCCCTCAGCATGCATAAGCAGAGTGTTTTGCTGGTGAAGGTGTCAGTCCAGGGGAGGTAGTCGGGTTTTGTTTCCAGCGGTGGCATCAGGAGCCATGTGAGTCAGTCTGAGCTATAGTTAAGACCGCCAAACCCAGCTCAGACAGTTTGAGCACTTTCTAGATTTCCTGCTTCTATTTTTCTGACTGCACTTGACCCTTCTCCACTTATCCCATCAAGCTTTGCTGTTACCATTAAATTCTATCTCCAGCAGGGCATGGTGGTGCACACCTGTAATCCTAGCAGGCCGAGGCAGGAGGATCACAGCCAGCCAGCCCAGGCTATGTAGTGAGTTCAAAGCCAGTTGAACTACAAAGAGAGACCCTGTCTCAAAAAATAGTAGTAATAATAATAATAAGTAAAGAAATAAATAAATTTTCTCTCAAAGGGAAACTGATTCTGAGCTGAGTCAGATCCATCAGTCATATACCTTAAATGCCTCAGCTCCCAGAGGTTCTTAAATAAAACCTGAGCACGTATTAAACAAGTTTTAATTCCTGCCCTGCAGAGTTTTAAACTTTGCCTCCAACCTCCAGCCTACCAATTCATCCTAACTTTAGGTTCCAGGCAAATTTCATTCCTAAGCAATTTGAGGTACTCGGATCAATAATTCAGGCTTCTGTAGTCCTAGTTCTATGGTCAGTTCCACTCTGAACTGCATAATCAAATGAGAATAAATAACAATAAGTACTTGTGTGGAAACCCCAGGCCACCTTGATCCCTACTACCACATCAGCCTGAGATCCCAGGACAGGAAGGCAGTTACCTGCTCGGTCACTGTCATGGTGAGATAGGAAATGGGGAGTGACCTAGACCAGCTGGGCAGAGAGGTGTGATCCTGAATCTATACAGCACTGCCTCACAGGTCCTGTATGTAGAAGTTCTCCTGTTTTCATGACGTGTGCGCAGACACCATGAAGAGCTCACTATCATGGCTTCCCTCATGGTGTCCCTCCCTGTGTTCCTCAGTGTGGACTTTCTTCCTTCTTCCTTTCAGCCTAAGTCTACTCTGAAGAGCCAGTATTTCCCTTATCCTTCACTTTTCAAATAACATTTGTTGCCATTTTTCTTGTGTTGTGCAGTTCTTTGAAAGCAAGGGACAAGCACCCAAAAACTCCGTAACAAGAGTGTTACCATAGGTGATGGGGGCCTGGGCAGGTTTCCAGGTTCTTATGCACAACGAAGAATGAAACGTGGCAGGAAGGCAAAAGCAGCTAAGTTTAATGAAGTTTAAATGGTGAAGGTATACTCCAAGTTAGCAGGCCTGTGCCAGCAGAGAAAATGGCACAAGTGCTGAAGGCCTTAGGCTTAAGACTAAAATGGTGCACCAGGTCCAGGGCACCTCCCATTAGGTCTTCCAGAGCAGGACTGACAACATGATTGATAGGGGCCTGAGTCATGTCGGTAGTATCCACTGTGCATATCCTTTCCCTTAATTCACTCTGTTATAATTGGATCCATGAGATGCAGTCCATAGGTATGAAATTTAAGGAACTCCAAGTGCAGAAAGGTCACTGTATTCATGCCAGCTGGTTTGAAATTTTGGAAATTTCCAGAGATCTTTGTTATTTTTATCTCTGCCTCTAGGTACTGAGCCTTAGGACAAAGGCCAGTGGGGGAGGCATTGGCCCTGGGGTGTTGCCCAGGTTCCAGTGAGTGTAGGTGAGTGGTCCCATGGCCCCTAATTGCACTGTCCATATTAATGAAGGCTGGGATAGGTACGTCATTGTAAAGTATTATGAAATAAAAGGATCCAAACTGGGGTCTTGGCTCAGCCCTGTCTCAAAGCTGATGGGGACCTGGAGTGTTGACCAGACCTCAAGGACAGGAAGACTGAGTAGCTGATCTGGAATCCAGCAGCAACTGGGACTCTTTCATACCTGGGCCAGGCTCCTAGTGGGCTGCTAATCAGGTTGAATTTAGCAGAGAATGAATGAAAAGAGGTGGGAAAGAAGGGATCAAACCAAACCAGACCCACTTCCCCTTATTGGGCTTCATTTCCTTTGGGGAGAGCAGAAAAAAAGAAAAAGGATTTATTCAAAGTCTGCTCTAAAGAAATGGAGCCCTGATCATCCATATCACCATCTCACCACGCGCAGGTGTGTTAGGGTCGTTTATAACAAAGAGTAGTGGGAGAGTAAATAAGGTCCAAAAGTTACAATAGATATAGTGAATGGGAAAGAAGCTGCTCAAAGGGAATTATGTTGTTTGGTCAATCTTGCACGCCTGTATCTGGTAGCCTGAGCAATTACTTTGAGGATAACAATATGCAATATACCAGCCATTGTTAAATTCCTATCATCTTGTTTTGAAATCTTGTATCACCATTGTTTTTGTTGGTGGTGATGGTGTTGTCATTTTGCTTTCGTTGTTGTTTTTTGTTTGTCTGCTTTTTGATTTTTCTGGGATTTTTCTCTTTAAAATTAAAAATTAAAAAAAAAAAAGAATAGAGAGGGGACTACAAGTGTGACAGTAGGCTCATTCAGGCTTGTTTCAACCCTTCCTGACTCCAGACTTCTCCCTCCTTTCCCTGTGGAAATAAAACAAGACCTTGGCCTTGTGCCAACATCTGCATTTCTGTCCATTTATCTGGGCTGAGGAGAGGTGAGAGTGGCTCTTTATGTCCAAGGCCTGAGGAAGTTTGGGGAAGCCACTTGTCTCTAAAGGAAGAATATATAACTTTTAAATGTCCATTCCATCCCCACTCCTCCTCCCTGCTTTAACCCAGCCCCTAATCTCAAGGGTCTGCCTCACTGTCTCGTGTTGGATTGGCGCACAGACCCCATCAAAGGTAGTTGGAGCAGAGACCAAGGGAAGCTAGATGCCTCAGCCAGCGTGATCCACCTAGCTGCACAGTGGGTCCAGAAGGCTCTTTCTTCCCCATGCTTTTCACTAACTCGGAAAAGCGCAAGGAAAGCTGCTATGGCCACTGTCCTGACGAAAGTTACTCAGAGTATTTTCATGTGGTGGAGAAGCAGCGGCTCCGACAGCCTCTTCACCACAGAACCCTGGCAGTTACAGTCTGCAGCTTCTGGATGACACTGAGACCCTGCTGCCATCCAAATAGCACTATCGAGCGACCTCAGAGAAGGTCTGATCAGTAGAAAGTAGACTCCCAAGGGCTGGAGATTTAGCTCAGTGGTGTAAGTGCCTGCCTGGCAAGTGTGAGGTTGTGAGTTTGATCCCTGGTACAAAAAAAAAATCCCCAGAGTGCACTGGGGCTGGGGGGGAGCACCAGGCCCATCACCTCATAAACAACCCATTCCCTTTTTACCAATAAAAGGGTTTAGAAGCAGGTGTCAGCAGTAACAGGAAATAAGGGAGAATTCTCAGATTCCGAAGTGTCTCCAGCAGCTACTGGAATGTCCTTGGATTCCCAATTATGGGTTTGTCACCCATAATTGAGAAGATCTGAGGTGGTCCCCAAAGCACACATGGAGAACCTCGGTTGACGCCATCCACAGGGTAGGAGGCAGGTTCACTGACTTTCATCACAGAAAAAGAATTTCTAGGACATAAGCCTCAAAAAGAGGCATACAGGAGTTGACCAGGGAGAATTTTACAAGTAGACACTCAAAGAAATAGAGTGGGTTCTCAAGAGAGGCTCTGGGCCTCATTTCCTCAATTGTATAATGAGATTGGATCCCATGAGCTGTAATTTTATTTCTGGTCCTATGAACTCAACCAAAGGCCTGGGCTATTCTGTAATCAGACAGAATAATAATAGCTAAAGGTACGTGCTGTAAGAAACAAATTATGTAACCTATGTAAAAGTGTTCTTCAAAGCAATAAAGCCTTGAGCTTATAAGATTATTATTGCAACAAATTATCATAATCATCATGCTGTCCTGTGAATCATGATACCATGCTAGTTCATGCCACTGTCATTGTCACTTACATTTGCAGCCCTACTGTTTCTCTACATCGTCACAATGTTTCAGCCACCACCATCTCAGTCGTTGTCAAGCTTAACACCTTGTTTTAAAATCTAGGTTTCGGGTCAGGGATATATTTCAGTGACAGAGCACTTGCCTAGCATGTGTGAGGCCCCGAATTCAATCACCAGCATGGAAACCATAAGTAAGAAAAGGTAGATTTTATTCTTATTCAGGGATGGCGAAGCCAACCAAGGAGATGGACTGCCCCTGAAAAGAGCCTGTTACAGTTCCCAGGAAACACGGTCCCACTGTGCTCTGCAGGGGAACAGAGGGAACCACCAGGCTGGCTCGGGAGTCAGAGGGCGGAAGGGGAGGCGATGGGCAGAGTCTCTACTGTGGCTTTCCCAGGAAGCTGGTTCTAAGCTGCAGACCCGTGCCACACGCCTGGCAAGCAGCAACAGATCTAGATAGGCCAGAGAACGCCATCTATTAAACACTGACACATGACTTTATTTTGCATGTGCAGTGTTAACTCCAATATGCAGAAGTGTATATAAGTAGATATAAATATACTACTGACAGATATAAAAATAAAGGTTCAGAAATATAGTGCTAACCGAAGCTATTTTACGTCAGAAGATCGTAGGTGATAACGAATTTCCTCTGCCCTTTCGGAAGTTTTCTACAAGTGGTGTACAACACCATTAAATCAGGAAGTCAGTAACTTTTTTTAAGCTATTAATTTCTTCTTTGTAAAGCAAGCGATAACTCATGAAAAGATAATGGGGGCCAGTAATGTCACAAATGGCCTAGTGCCTGTGTGTTTACTCCAAAGAGTCCCTGAGCTGGAAGCTAAAAATAGAAAGATTTGGGGGCAGAAGGAAGGCAGATACAGCATTCCACCAAGAGAGATACGAACCAGCCACAAGGGCAAACTTCAGGCTCTGCCCAGGAGGGGCCTGCCTGGAGGGAGGCAAAGTTAGCTTGGGGCGCTCCCTGAGCTGGGGCTACGTGAGGGGAAGGTGCTCACTAGGGCCGGAACACCTCTGAGGTGAATTGCTTAATGAATGGAGAGTCGTGGAGTGTATAAAGGTATATACCAGTGTACATTCAGTGTATAAAGGAACTGAATTCAGTTCAATCCCAAAGCAAGCAGCTGTGTCCTCTCTGGTCTCATTAAATGATAAAGCTGGTTTTTTACTCCCAGGGTCAGACCTGATGACTGGTCATCTATAGCCTCTTATGCCTGCACAGTTCATTTCCAAAGAATTGTTTGTGCTCCTAGGTATGTCCTGGTCTCGGGCACTTCTTGAACCAGAAGAATTTTCTCATTGAAGTCTCTTTACTCAAAATATACTCAGTTCCAGGGCTGGGGCTATAGTTCAGGGTAGAGTGTTTGTCTATCTTGCTCAAGTGCCTGCCTTATTCAGGTCTCAATATCACAAAACAAATAGCCACTAGTCCAAAAGTAGACAGATCTTTGGACATAGTTTAGCAAGTCGCTCTCCTGGGTGTGAGGTACAGGCTTCCTTTAGAGATGAGGAAACACAAAAATTAGATGTTTTATTCTTAGTAAATTATGAAATGCCCAAGTACTCCACTTTTTTTTCCTGTGTATTTCTTTTCCTTTTTTATTCCACGATGTTCCCTGTTTAAAGAAAAAAAAAAAGCTTCTTTTGATAGGACATGTCAAGACAATACCATTCCTGTCAGCACATCTAGGCAGAATTATGCTATTATGCCTTGACTGCGTAATACCATTTATTAAGGACTATGAGCTCTTTTTATGAGCTGTCACTTAATAATCATAATAAGAAGGTATGATTTGACTCTGTTTTTAGACAAAGATGCTACAAGGCAAAGCAATTAAATAAATCACCCAATGTTACTATTACTGATCGCTGAACCCAGCCAATCTAAATCCAAAGTTACATTGTTTTTTAAATGGTTTTTTATGATAGGGTCTCCCTCTGCAGTTTAGGCTGGCCTTGAACTCACTATGTACTCTAGGCTGGCCTCAACTTTCGGTGATCCTCCTGCCTCAGCCTCCTGAATGTTGGAATTACAAGTGTGTGCCACCAGGCCTGGCCAAAGTTACATTCCTAACTCTCCATGAAGGTAGGCTGGTGGGCTAGCCTTGGCAGGAGCTGGTTCTTCGCTAACATATTTACAATTCTCTAATTCCCTTTTTTTTCTAATTTCCTTTTAATGTATTGTGAATTTTTCTTTTCTTCAATTAACCATTTGCCAGTCCAACTATTTAAACACAGAATAACCAAATATTGGTCAAAAGAATATTGAAATATTCTTTCATTAATTTTTATAATACATCAGGAAATATAAAAATTCAATTGTATCAAATTTATTTAATACAAAATTGATGAGTTGAAATGACA
The DNA here is from genome assembly GCA_004027295.1 of Dolichotis patagonum. Lineage (NCBI taxonomy): Eukaryota > Metazoa > Chordata > Mammalia > Rodentia > Caviidae > Dolichotis > Dolichotis patagonum. The sequence continues at coordinate 62,266 of PVJX010003350.1, forward strand.
CTTGCCCAAGCAATGCTTGAGATAGTACATAACTAAATGTGCTGCCCACGTGCCATTCAGGGTAAACTGCTAAGTGGTTAAGAAGGCACAACTGAAGAATCTCGGAGAGATTAGATTAGAACTAAACTCCTAATGTGTATTCATTCTTGATAGTCCATAGAGTCACCAGGAAAAGGATTTGGACCTTGAGCTCATTTTCATTTCACCCGAGTCAAACCCAGGATAAATTTTTACTCCGTAACTCTAAAGAAGAAATCTTACATACAGTTCTCCCTGTGTGTTCATGCTATTTTCCATTACAGTGATAATCTTCACAAGTCTTGCATTATAAACTCTCAACTCTAGTGCTTGAATTAGTAGATGATCAGCAAGGTGCCCTCCAATCCTTACCAGTCTCGGGGACAAAGATCATTCAGAGTTCATCCTGAAAAGCATCTAAATTTAGAGATTTGCTGCTGGAGCAGAACTTTCATGCACCGGTAATAGAACCCAGGCAGGCTTTGCAAACTATGCCAGGCATGCGCCTGCTGTGCCGTCACAAGCAGGGTCAAGAGGCTCGGTCCCTGTGCACTGGTGACCCAGGAGGCTCACCATGTTCTAGGTCAGTCACAGAGCAAGCAATCCGGAGCCCAAAACAAATACTCACATAAGATTTTTTTTTAATTTTTAAAAAATATTTCAATAGTGCATGTATGTATGTAGAAGTGGTTTTTTTAATGTCAAAAATTATAGAAAAAAAAAAAAACACAGGTCTTCTCAACCACTGGCTCCCTGTCCCCACGGCTTGGGCTCAGTTTTGTGACATCTGAATGCAGATATTTACAAGCAGAGACAGTGCTTTCCTATACTTCTGGTCAATGTCTCTGTAGAGTCAGAACTCTGGTTGAGTATCCAGAGGGTTAATATAGGGTTAGGGATATAGCTCAGTGGCATAAGCACCTGCCTGGCAAGCACAAGGTTATGAATTAATTCCTGGTACTCCCCCCAAAAAAGAAATGCTACCGTCTAAATCACTTTTCTGTAGGCTTGTTTTTCAAATCTATGGGATTGACATTTTGTATCCTTTACTCATCATGCTTTCGTTTTTTCACTCCTCTTGTGCTTAAAGGAAAGGATAAGGCATAGACCACATAGACAGGATTGATGAGAGAGAGGCTAATAATAACAATTTTTCTTCTATGAGGCAAGTATTTTGTTTTGTTTTGCTTCTTGCTTTGTAGTACTGGGAACTAAACTCAGGACCTTTACACTGAGCTACAGCCACAGGGCACTTTTTTATTTTATTATTATTGTTATTTTTAAGATAGTGTCTTCCTGAATCACTAAACTGCTCCGGCCGGGCTTAAATTTACAATCCTGCAGCCTCAGCCTCCCTGGCCTGTGCCACCAGGCCCAGCGAAGGGAGACATTTTTTATCTCTATTTTGTAGATGAGATAACCGAGGCCAATAAAAATTAAGTCATTTACTCAAACATACATACAACTACTCAGAACCAAAGCTAGATTGGAACTGTAAAGCCTCACTGAAGCACTGAGACTCCTTAAGTTTTTATCGGCAGATGGAGACCAGACTATCAAAACGCTGAGCTTACAGAAGGGAGTGAACAATGAGGCAGCACAAATTAGGGTCATCCCTGGACTAGCAGTAAGCAGAAACTGCTAGAAGATCTGCACTAGAGCTCTGGGGAAGTTGCATTGTTCGAAATAGATGTCCCAGACAGACATCAGCTCAGATACTAAACTCAAAATTCTCCAACTGGAGGTTAACGCAGTAGCCTTAACCGACTTGGTTTCTTAAGAAGCTGAGAGGGCCTTTTAGGAACAGGAAAAGGTCAGCTGCAGATGTTTTTGGAAGGTCCAGCCCCTTCCCTGTGCCTACTATGGGGTTCTTAGGAGGGCTGCTCATCAAACAATCCGGGGGACTGTGGAAAGATAAAATCTCCAAAATCGCAGCCACACGGAGGAAGAGCTGCCCCAGCTGGAGTCCGTCCATTCCTTTTAAATGTCACAGGCTGGTGTTCTCTGGAAGCCAGAAACTGGAGATGAAGCCGAAGCCCACTGCGACTCCAGCAGGAACTCTATATGGACTCGAAGCACCTGTGGGGACAACTGCTGAGCAGAGCAGAGAGTGGGAACACGGTCTAAGTGTGTGACCAGAGGCCACACATACGCCGCCTGCTCAGAGCTGGCATCACAGTGTCTCTGCCTCCTGGGGTCGGAACACAAGGCTCGTGTAGATGACAGATCACCCTTTTCATGGCTCCTCCATCCTCATTGTTAATTGCTTCCAGGAGATATGACAAGTAGCAAAAACGAGTTCCAAACAAAGAGAGTTGTCTGAAAAGATTAGCTAGTGAGTCAGGTGGCAATCGGCACAGACAAGTTCTAACTTGTGCAACGAGTGCCAAACAAAGGACCAAAGTTGGGCAAAATTTCCTCCTTAAAACGCATCAGTTATGGGGCTGGGGATATAGCTCAGGGGCATAAGCACCTGCCTGCCAAGTGCAAGGACCTGAATTTGATTCCCAGTACCAAAAAAAAAAAAAAAAGGAGTACCAAATTCACAGTGTTTCAAAGTAGTCAGGTACCAAGGTATGACAGTATTTGTATCTAGTGTTGGAAGCTTGCTCACAAACAAAATCTTGAGGCCACAAGACTCAGCCTCCCAACGCCTCACCTATGTACTGCAAACCTGTGAAGGCCAGTTCCAGAAAACACCATCCCCCAAAATGGAAGGGCCATTTCCTGCTTCTGTTGTGAGGAACCATGCTGTTTGACAGCAAGAGTTGGGGGGAGCTCATCCTCGTGGTGGTAGATTTTCCCCTTTTCCCAGATCAAAATGGAAATTTGCAGCTGTGTCTTTCCCAGCAGAAATCTAATGCTGGTACAGGTATGTCTGATCCCAAGCTTTACCTGGCCTAGTGGGGCTCATGACCGGTGGTGAGGCTGGAGTGACAGTTGATCCCACAGAGGTAACTCAAACTTTTCCTGGTATTTAAACAGCCAGGGAGAACCAGAGCGGGGAGGTGATCTAGATCTCTCCTCCCCAGAGAAGAAGGGAGGGCACAAACAGCTTTCAACACTGGAGAGATGCAGGTGACCTGAGCAAACAGTGCCTTGCATTTACCCCTCTCTTCACTTGACACCCTGAGAGGGTGTTGTGTAACACACGCGGAGACACTTGCACATCTGTGGAGGACAACAGAGTGAGGGTGAGCTGGGTAGAGATAATTTGCTACTTATGAAAGTCTCTGTTTACTGAAGAGCAGAACTTTCTTGTTTGAAAGGTGATGAGTGTGAAAATACAGACTATGCAAACAGAGAAGAGAGGAAGGATGTCTCAGGGGAAGGTGGCAGAGACCTCAGGAAGAGAAGAGACCCAAACACATGAACAGAGGCCCAGAGGGAGAGGGGAAAAGAAGCTGACGTAAGAGATTGTTAGAGAACTGGGAAATATGAAATGTCAGGTAATCCTGTCTTCGTAAAATCTCCTTCACTATTGCTTTTTTTCTTTCTTTTTTACCCCAGCGGTAGGGATTGAACCTGGAGCTTGCACATCTCTATGCACTGCTGAGCTACACACACAGGTTCATCAATGCTTTTGTACTGTGGTGGGAGAGGAACTTAAAGTGCTGAGCTTTACCTCAACAAGGAGCTCCAGTGCATTTAGGGGCCCTGCAGAAGAGGTGTCCCCGGAGGGCTTTAAATGACATCCAACCCTTCTACTGCCTTGGGGGACAGGGGAGACTTCGATTGCCAGAAGCTGAGAGGAGGGCAGAGGGGTTTTCAAGTATGTGGTGTGCCAAAGGCGTGGTCCCATTGATCTGTGGGGGTGGGGGGAGCAGGCTGTGGATGGTGGGATGCCTGTGCTGCCTAAAGGGCCCCATATCCACCACACTCAGAGTTGTGAGTGATCCCCCTGTACCTAGTTCCCCAAAAAAGGGCCTGGGACCTCTTCATTCAAGGGAGTTCCAAAATAGATTCTGGAAGGTCTGGTGGTGTTTTGCTCTTTTATTGTAGGTATTTATTTAGAGACAGGGTCTCACTGTGTAGTTCAGGCTGGCCTTGAACTCACTATGTAGCCCAGGCTGGTCTCGTACTCTTGGAAACCCTCCTACTGTTCAGCCTCCCAAGTGGTAGGATTGTAGGTGTACACTACCACGTTGGTGCTGTTTTTTGTAATTAATTAAATAAACTTGTTATGCTTTTCTATTATTAAACTGTCTTTTGTTACAAGAACATGGAAAGGGCCCCTTACAATGGTTGGGAAAAAGTATCACATTTTTCTGCCTCTACAATTTCTGGCACCTAGTGTGGAGTATCATAGGCTGGCAGCAGCACCATCTGCTAAAGACACCTTGTTGAATCCAGAAGCTACAGAGCCAGCAAGGTAAGGATTCTTCGGCCAGGTGGTGGGACATGCCTATTTACACTTGGGAGGCTATGAGTCTGAGGCCGGCCTAGCCTATATAGTAATCTAAAGGCCAGCCTAAACTACATAGCAAGATCCTGTCTCAAAAACCAAAAAGAAAGAAAAGTTAAGAAATCTTACATTGGCCTCTCAAATCTTTGCCTGTGGGGTCTGGTCAAGCCAGAGTTTTATTTTAGGACTACCCAGGAACCCTGAGGGGGTTGAGGAAATTTTTCCTCCTCTACAGTAGATACCCAATAAAGAGCAGGCATTTTCATTTTTAATAATTTTAATAAGAGACCTAGAAAAAATTATACATATATATAGAGAGAGAGAGAAAGAGAGAGAGAGAGAAAGAAATACACACCTTCCACATTATTTCCGGATCACTGGAACACATCCTCTCACTTAACAGATACAAGATTATATTCACGAAGTATATAAATGAATTATAATTATCAAAAACCAGTTAATTAGCCAGGTGTGGTGGCACATGCCTGTAATCCTAGCATTTGTGGATACTGAGGCAAGAGGATTGTTGCAAGTTCAAGACCAGCCTGGGCTACAAAGTGAGCTCAAGGCCAGCCTGAACTGCAGAGCAAGACTGTGTCTCAAAAAAAAAAAAAAGAAAGAAAAAAAAAAAACATTAATTGGTTGAAAAACTAGGGTACATATGCTCATCTTTGAAAAAAAATATTTGCAGAGACAAAAATGACAAAACTAATGCCCTTTGGGGGACTGATCTGCCTTGGAAAATTGATTTGCAATATTTTGGTTCAACTTACTTGACTGCTTAAAATAAAGTCACAGATTTACAGTTTCCTTTAAGCCTTTCCTTCAGGTCCTCAGACTTCCCAATCGGACAGGAAATGTTCAAATATTCTAGGCTTCTTTCCAAGCTCTTTGGTTCTGGGAATTCCTAGTCCTGTGTCTGTGCATAGGGTCTTGGAGAGGGCTTTGAGGGCCACAAGCCTACTACGCACGTTTCTCTCTAAGCTCCTCGTACAAGCTGCATTTCCGCAACCCGGCTCTGCAATACAATCTCTGCCGTCAGCACGCTTTGAAACTACAATTCCCAGAGGGACCCGCGCGGGGCCGCCCTCCGGATTGGCCAGAGCTGGTTGACGCTCAGTGTTTTGGCCGGGACGGTCACATGTTTCCTTTGTTGTGAGCTGGGACCCAGACTGCTGGCTCTCCGGGACGCCGGCGCTGAAGAGTGCTCTGCGCGGTCAGCCGCTTGCAGCCGTCGCCGAGAGGTACCTGGGGGGGGGGGTGACAGCCCCGGACCGGACGCAACGAGAGGACCGGGAGACGAAGGGGCGGTGGGGATCCTCTGAGGCTGCTGCTCGGACCCGCCGGACCCTTGTCTGAGGCGGGGAGGGGGGTCACCGGGTCGCACGGTGTGTGTAGGGGGCGTCCCCAGCTTGGCGACGACCCCCGGGGGAGGGCGCCCCTCCTCCACCCGCGCCTGGAACTGCGGCGCGGCCTGCGGGGCATGGGGTCGCCGGCCGAGGCAGCCTTTGGGGCCACGCTGTCGCCCTGGAGGGACTGGACCGGGCTTTGGGCCCACGCTGTCGCCCTGGAGGGACTGGACCGGGCTTTGGGCCCGCGGGGCAGCCAAGGGGCTTCACACGCGCTGCGGCTCCTTTTACGTCAGGCAGCGCCCGAGCGCGACGGCCCGAGGTCCAGGCGGCCCGCCCCGCAGCGCTGCGGGTTCCGATGGCCCTGTGGTGGAGCTCTGACGAGACGGCCCCGGGGCCGTTAGAGGGATTGCGAAACCCGCTCGGCGCCGTCACCTGACGTCGCCCCCGCCCGCCAGCCTTTTGTTTACCGGCCCGCACCGGGAACCCGGCCTGTGGCGGCCGTCCCCGGGGAGCCGTGGCCGGGCGGGGGTGGAGGGGGCGAGGGCGTCTGGCTGCCGAGTCCCCGCCCTCTGCCACTCCCCGCCGCGGCGGCGTTTCACTGTAGTTCCCGTCTTGGGCGCCGGGGTGCAGACCGTTAGCGCGCAGCGCCTGGGCCCTCACGGCGTTGGTGGGCGGGCCTACCGGGGATCTCTGAGTTCTCATTGGCTGACGACCTATCACTAAGTGGGTCTCCCGGCCCTTGTTCCCCGCCCCCTTGAAGGTGAGCTGGAGGACGCGCGAGAGCGCGCCCGGCCAAGGGGCCCGCAGCGGGTCGAGAGCGGCGCGAGCGTCTGCAGCTGCTGGAGCCCGAGCCCGTGTGGGCAGCTTCGGGCTTGCCAGGGACGGCGGCCAGCACCGCCCTCCGAGGACCGGAAAATCAGCACCCTGTAACTGCTGTCGCGTCATCTGCCAGGATGATGCGAAGGAAGTTCTGCGGATGGGTTCCTGCCTGTTCTGTAAAAAGGGTTTAGACAGCTAAATATAACCCATAACGCCACATTTGGGGGTGACCGTAGGGGCAGTGACTAGTCACAATAAATTACAATGATTAATCACTTGCTCTTATAAACAACTTCTTAGCGTTTGCAGTTACAGACCATTAAAAATGCACCAGCAGGGTGATTAAAAATCACCTGGGGGTTGCTTTTTCTTAGGTTTGTAAAATTAGGTTTTAAAGTCAGCTGTTGGTTAAGATTAGAATATTTTCTGCTTTATTAAAAAAACATACTTTGAGTTTATACTTCTAAGGTTTTAAGGATTCTTCTAATCTCCAGTTTAGATGAGTTATTTTCCTTGTTGGGGCATCTGGTTCACACACTTCTGTGTATTAATCTTTGAGGTAATTCGACGTTTTGAGAAGTAAAGTGCAGATGTGTTTAAAAATTGTAAATTAGGATGACAGTTATAAAATCTGGAAGGCCAGTCATTTTTAGGCATAATATATAGTCAGAATGGTTTTTCTAATCTCTTGACTTAACAGGGTACTTGGATTTAATCAGATTTTCTTTTCCTTTGAATCTGTACCAGTTCACCCAAGACTGAATATGTTTTATAGAGTAAGATCGAGTTCCTTTAGATGAAACAGGAATTGATTAGACATTATTAGCATATTTTTAAAATTCAGCTGGAGATGACAGCACTAGAATGTACAACTGTTTTGATTTGAACTGCCGCATAGCTAGTGCACTGAAGGTTTTTAATATAGCTATATAAGCGTAAATGCAACTGTCTGACCTTTAAAAATAGACCGCCCCGTGATAAAGACCTGTTTACTCCAAGTCTGTGAATTAGTCTCTAAACAGGAAGAAGAAATAATATTCTCAGTTATGGCTATCAGCTTCATCTTAAACTTTCCTGGCTTTTGTCCAAGTTGTTAAAACCTTAATGCTTTTTCAATACACTTTTTTTTTCTAGCTTCCTTGTTTTTCTGCCACTTCACTAAAACCCAAAGGTCAAGCCTTTGCAAAATAAATATTAGCTATATATAGCAAATAAGTGACTGCAGGATTTTTAAAAATATACTTTCCTATAACTTAGAAATTTGGGACTTTTTAGATAAACAGGTATGGACTATATAATGAAAAATATAGATACAGTGTCCTTACAAGTACACATATGAAGTAAGTTTATATGATTTTTTGTTATGACTGAAATAACAGAGGAGTGTGTGGCCACTTAGCACTACGTATTTTTTAAAAGTTTTTTATTAGTACATGTTTGCAGTACATGATGTTTACATTTATCTTAGGGGTGGGTACATGTACTTAACATACTTAGAGTCTTTTTGTTCCCCTTTCTACCTTCCCTTCACCAGACTCTAGAAACCCTTTCTCCCATTTTCATTATTATTTTTTTAGTTCATGTTTGTGACTTGTAGTGAGTACATTGGTTGGCACATGTACATGACACATCTTAAATCTTCTACATCCCATTCGCCTCCCCTCACACCTTCACCCTTGGTCTCTTGGTCCATTTCCCACTTGCAGAAGCTCTGTCTCCTTGTTTCCTTATGTCTTTTATTTTGCTCTTTATTTGTATGGACTTTGAATTTTTCATAGGAGAGAAACCATATGGAATTTGGGGTATGTGTCTGGTATATTTCACCTACCATTCTGTTTGCAAGGTGCATCCATTTCCCTATAAAAGTCCCAAATTCATCCTTTATAACCAAGTAGTATTGCATCATGTATAGATACCACATTTTTTAGGTTTATTTGTTGATAGACATATAGGCTGCTTCCAAGATTTATTTATTATGAGATGTGCTGCTATAAACACTGGCATGCATGTGTTACTGTCTTTAACTCTTTCAGGAAGATACCTAGGAGACAAATAAATGGATCAAATGAAACTTGAGTTTTTAGTTCTTTGAGAAATCTCTATACTGATTTCCATAGGAGGGTTCCTTTTGCACCACAGCCTTGCCAGCATTTACTCCTTTCTTGCCAGGTGTGGTGGCACACACCTGTAATTCCAGCACTCAGGAGGCTGAGGCAGGAGGCCCCATGAGTTCAAAGCCAGCCTGGGCTACATTAGTGAGACCCTGTCTCAAAAAAAAAAAAAAAAAACTGTAAAACCAAAAGTCCTTTCTACTATGAAAACCACAATAAGCCATTTCAGTACCATGCTTGTGACTCTTACCTACTCCAAGGCTGAGACAGGAGGATCATTTGAGCCAGGAGTTGGAGCCCAGCCTGGGCAACGTAGAAAGACCTCATGTCCAAATAAGAAAAAAGAAAAAACCACAATGACTGCTTTTTGTAATTGAAAAGTTTATCTTTGCCTAAATTCATCATATAGTGAGCATAGCTTTTCAGCATTTGGAAGTCTGTTTTTGTTTTTTAGACAGGATCTCGAACTGGCCTCAAAATCCTCCTACCTGACCTTCCCAAGTGCTGGGGTTACAGGTGTGCACCACCATTCCCCTCTGGTGATCTCAAAGAATATTAAAACTGATGTCTTTAAAAAATGATTAGGTTTAGGCCAGGTATGGTATTTTATACCTGTAATCCCAGCATTTAGGAGGCTGAGGCAGGAGGATTACCTCAAATTCTAGGCCAACCTGGGTTATACAATGAGTTCAAGGCCCATCAGAACTACATAGCAAGACCCTCTTAAAAAAAAAAAAAAAAGATAGGGTTTACTCGGCTTGGTTTCTAAAATTTGGTTCTGTAATTTCTGTTACAAGAAAGGTGAACAAAAAATACACTTAAAATGCTTTTTATACATGAAGAAGTCATTTAGAATACTTGCTGTCAAACTTGTTCAAGTGACAGAACACCTACCTGGTGGCATCCTTGCAGACTTAATTCTAATACAAAAACAATTTTGTGACAGAAAACATGTTGCAAATCTTTGTTTTTCAATTTATGTGTTAAGCACCTAAATGAAACTAAATATTATCAAGATAAAGTATAATGACATTGTTTTCATGTCAAATTTAGTGAGAAGACTAAGTAGGCAAAACAGGGCAATGTGATGTTCAGTGACTGATTTTTTTTTCTTTTTAGGAGTCTGAGGATACCAGTAATTGAAAGTTTTATAGCAAGGGAGAAAAATATTTGATTTTTTTCTATGATTTAGGAGAAGATAGTATTTTTTTTTTAGTTATAGAAATGTATTGTCAAGTCTGACATATTAAGATCTACTAAATTTGTCACCCCCTTGTATTTCTGTTTCTCTCACCAAAGTCCAAGAGGTTTATCGCTCATCTGATGTTCTAGTTGATTAGAATAATTATTACTTGTTATATTTCTAGCCAAATAACAGAGGTTTTAGTTGGTTTTGGATCTCTTCTGGTGGGTAAATATGATCTTGATGATGGCATTAAGGAATTGAAGCCATGCATGGTGAAGCACACCTGTAATCCCAACACACAGGAGGCTGAGGCAGAAGGATTGCTGAGAGTTTGAGGCCAGCCTGGGATACAATGTGTGTTCAGGGCCTGCCTGACCTGAAAAGTGAAACTTTGTCTTAAGAAAGACAAAAAAGAAAAAAGAATTGGAAATGAGGGCTGGAGTGTAGCTCAGTGGTAGAGCCTGAACTTAACATGCACAAGGTCTTAGGTTTGATCTACACCACCATGCACACACACAGGAGATTGGAAATGTTGAAAATAGCTTGAAGACTAGGTTTTTTAAATTCTTTATTTAATTTTTTAATTTTTATTTATTTTTGTATTTTTATCTTTTTGAGACAGGGTCTCACTATGCAGTTCAGGCTGGCCTTGGACTCACTTTGTAGCCTAGGCTGACCTCGAACTTACAATGATTCACCTGCTTCAGCCTCCCAAGTGCTGGGATTACAAGCCAGGCATATACTACCACATCTGACTTGGACTTTAAATACTGTCTTTGTAAAAGTTAGTTCAAGGACCAGTGCTCCAGAACAATACTTTATTTTGTGAGTTTAACAGTGCAAATTTGTAATTTTTTAAAAGTGGTCCTCAGCGGCTGGGGAGTGTGACTCAGTTGTAGAGCACTTGCTTAGTGTGAGTGAGGCCCCGGGTATGCACCTTAGCACCAAAAGTAAAAACGGAAAATGGTCCTCAGATAATTAAAGCAACATTTGTGACAGTAAAGTAGAAGTATCTGAAATTTATAAAACCTACTTGGTTTGGTATCATACTTTGTTCAATACATTTTGCTGTTTATTTTAAAATAAAGAATTTACTATGTTGCTATAGTTATTTGCTGGTTTTTCCTCTTTTAAGTTATCATATATCTTTAAAAATCTCTTGGTTAACATTCTTGTTAAAACCTTTCTTGTTTCCTCTGGGTTCTTCTTCCTTGGTTACATTTGAGGAGAACACCAGTATAATAGAACATGGCATGTGGTGATGCACTGTGTACCAAAATTGCAGAGGCCTTGTTAGTTGGGATGCTGTTGGTTTCCTGTGTTTTCTGCTATAGTATTTAGTCCTTAAAATCCTTCATTAATCCATATTATCTTTAACAATGATAGTAATCTCTTTTATAGGATTCTTTTATTCTAAAGGAAAAAGAAGCTTATTGCAGTACAGCTACTCTGTATGTAGGTCAGTTGTTGCTATCCATCTTCTCCAGACTTTGTACGGACTGCTTCTGTCCCTTGCCCTTTCTATATTAGGTTGGTAAGTATTACCTTCAAGTTCTGCAGAAAATACCCAGGTGAATTGCCTTGCCCTTTCTACTGCATAAGATATAATACTAGACCAAATGAATCATTAGAGGATCTATTCTAGTTTTCTTCTGGAAGAATGCTGAGAATTTGAATCTGCTTTGTTATCTATTTTGGAATTCTTGTTTAGTTCCAGTCTTACCCCTCCAGGGTCTAAATTTTAATCCATATCCAATATTTGCAACTGTAATGTCAGACACAGACTAGGCTCTCTACAAATATTTTTTGAATTGACCCAAATCCTTCCATTGGCTTGGATCTTGTTATTTGTTGAGAAAAACACTGCGTTAGCCCAGAACAAATAGTCCCCTCATCTAGCCAAATTACAGTATTCTTTATGAACAAGTTAGAATGATGTCTGAAAGTAAAGAAACACACAAGATAATATTTATCTCATAATCAGCACAGTGTGGGTATAGATACATGTATGCATGTATATTAAAAATCAGTTGGTAAGGGCTGGAGATTTAGCTCAGTGGCTTAAGCGCCTGCCTGGCAAGTGCGAAGTCGTGAGTTCGATCCCCGGTACCAAAAAAAAAAAAAAAAAAAAAATCAGTTGGTAGTTTATTTTTGATTTTGGAATTAACTTTTGAATTTGTTAAAGTTGTTTAGAATTTGAGTTCTATTTATAGATTTCTGGGCCAGAAATCAAAACTGCTTGTATTTAAATACTATTGCTAGTCTGTGCACAGTTTAAACTTCTGGTATTTTTTTCTTAAGCATTCTTATCTTTCCCTTCCACAAAAAGAAAAAAAAAAGGAAAAGAATTGTTCTGTATTAGTTGGGCTTCTATAGACAGTCTGTAATGTTCAACAAAGCAGAGGACATATTTGTATATTAGAAGAAAAAATAATTATTTCATTAACTCAGATATATAGAAAAATATAGATAACTAAGACTTTAAAACCTGGAATTTTCTCAATTCTTAATATTTACTTCTGTTGTTTCTATAGTTATACAATACATAGTAACTAGTTTAGTTATAGTAATCTTGATAGACTGAATTACCTAATGGAACAGAATTTGATTAATATTAATTTCTAGACAGTCTTCAAGTATCCAAAGTGGAGTTATCACAGAATATGTATTTTTCTTAATCTCAGTGCCATATTTAGCTTGGTGTTGCCATGAATATTTTACTCATTTTTCATTTAAGAAGTCTTACTGGTGGGGCGGGGGACAGACAAACAATTTACTGCAGCCAGGCATGGTGGCACATGCCTTTAATCCCAGCACTCCAGAACCTGAGGTAAAAGGATCACTGTGAATTTGAGGACAGTGTGGGCTACAAAGTGTAGTCTGAACTGCAGAGTGAGACCCTGTCTCAAAAAGACCATGAAAAAGCCTTACTGCAGATAAACTACTCGAGTTGATTTAAAAAACTACTTTATATATAAAAAGACATAAAATTACAAAGTTATTAATTTGCTTTCGGCGTTACTGACTTTCTGTACAAACATGAACTTTCATTCAGAAATTGGAATTCACTATGAACTTTTACAGCATATTAATAAACAATACCAACTGTGCATAAATTGATTAGTGTCCAGTTTATATGTTGCTGTTATTTATTTTAGGTGTGGACATTAAAACAACACAAATACTCCAGTGGGAGCTTTGATCAAGCAAATGCTAAAAAGGTATACTCTTAATAATTACAAATTGTGTAACCATTATTAGAAAATGTAATTTTTTTAAAACTTTAACCACAGATAACTAATACCAGAGTGACAAGGAACTGTTCTGTCCATAAGATTATAAAGAAGCTGGGCATGGTTACATGCCTGTATCCCAGTACTAAGATCACTGGATACTTTCATATACCATCCCTGCTTGTCTATTTGCACCAAAGAGAAATTTAGTTCTTATGCTACGTACTTCATTTTGTATTCTGAACACATTTTCAATTAAACATTGAGAAAATGCAATGTATGGAAACAAAGACAATAGTATTTTATTGCTAACACCAGTAATTATATCTCTAGTCAGAGTTACAGTTGCTTGTATGAATTTTTTGAATATGAAATGCAAGAAGAATTTAAATTAGATAAGCTGAATTTAAAAATAAGTTCTTAAAAGAAAGTGCCAGGTGTTGCAGCACACATGACTGAGGCAGGAGGATTGTGAGCTGAAGGCCAGCCTGGGTTACAGAGCAACTTAGAGGGCAGGTTGGAAACACAGTGAGACTCTGTCTAAAAAAAGAAGTAGTCATTTAAGGTGGAACTGTGTTGTTTGTGCGAATGTGGCATCTCATCTATGCTACCTTATATTGTTTACATATCTTTTTTGACAGTGCTTTGTTGCAGCTACATTAAAGAACAAACTCAAACCCCAACAACATTATCTTAATGTTTCTAAACCTTGGTGAGCAAAGTCTTTTGACAGACAATAATAGGCATGTAAATACTTGCTGCTAGTGGTGTGATAATAGCAACATGAATGAACAGTGAGGGAATTTGTGAAAGTTGAAGTATCTAGTGAATATTGCAATGAGGATCACAAGTTGTAGCCCACACTGAGCACTTTAGTGAAAGACTCTTCCTCAAAATAAAAAAATCTAAAAGAGGTGAAGATGTTAACTCAGTGAGCATATAGGTTTCAGCCCTAGTACTGCCAAGAAAAAAAAAGTGATTGAGAAACAAGGATAAAGATAACAACATGGGAAAGAATATATAATAAAGTAAATTGTGCTTGATTTTTTAAATCACATTTTCTTCTCCTTTGTGACATCTAAGGATTTTTTTAAAGTAGGGTATAATTTAATATGTGAGCAAACACAAAATACTATACAGTCTGAAGATTGCTAGCTGTCAAATCGCAGTTTTCTTTGTGGCTTGAGAATGCAGGATGACATCCCATTTTGTGGATAAACCACGATGTTGCTTATCTACCTTCTTATTGCTGCATTGCTGATATATTTCAGGAATAAGCTGGGATGTTTAGAAGGGACTGCAAATGAGCGTCTAAGGGTATAGAATAGATGAGCATTCCCTTAAGAGCTCAAATATATGTTGGATCAAGTGTCACCTACTAGAAATGTACACACTTGCAATAGAACTCCCTTAAATTAACATCAGAGAATTGATATCTATAGCCAAGTGCCTAAAATCCATTGGTTACTTATTTATAGTAATCTCTGGGGACTTGGAGGATTTCCTTGTATTAGCAGAAGGAAGCAAAGCCTAGATAACATGGTTTTTTTTGTTTTTTTTTTGTTTTGTTTTGTTTTTTTTGTGCTGGGGATCGAACTCACAACTTTGCGTTTGCCAAGCAGGCACTTACGCTGCTGAGCTAAACCCCCAGCCCGATAACATGCTTTTTTAAAATCTCAAACTATTACCTATTTATAATGGGAATTTTAGAGAAAGTATTTTTGGCATATATACGTCTTATTTTCTATCCCTGGATGCACTAATCTACATATTTTTCTATTAGCAGATGTTTTATTATCTACTTTTTCACCTGTCTGGCTAATAGTAATATTTCTGTGTGTCATTAAATGGTCTATACGCTTTTTAATAGCTGCATAGATTGAAAATATGTTCTCATTTTCCTAATCCTTTGTTGTAGGGCTTCAAGTATTTTCTACTAATACACCATTATCTGTAGATAAATCTTTCATATTGCTGATTATTTTCGTAGGGAGAGATTGCTAAAAAGAGACTCTAGTCAAACTATATACATACATACAAACTATATACATATTTTTGAAGTGTTGATTGATGCAAGATAGATTTAGCTAAATTCATTTATAGCAGTGCTATATTAAAAGTTACGATCTTTTAAGATTCTGAATATAGTCAAATTTTATCTGTCACCTTCCTGATTAATCTTTACAGTCAGTAAGTAAAATGAAATCCAGCTGTATAAACGGAAGGTGGAAGGTTATTAGTAATTTAAAACATATATGGTATCCTTTCAACCAGGCAACTTCAGGGGTACTATTACAGATTATCCTGATGTTCTAATAGTGCAAAAGCTAATTTTTATTAACTTTTATTAAAATGATATCACCCCTGTACCTTATGTGAACTACATTGATTGTGATTATTGTAGTTATATCAGAAGGAAATTATGTAACTTGAACACTGAATTTTTTTAGACATTCTAAAACTTTCATTTTTTAAAAATTTTAGCTACATAAAGAAGATCCCTAACAGCCGTTTCTCAACAATTATATAGCCATCTGATGTAACAATGGTACTAATATTGGGACGCAGACTAAATAGAGAGGATCTTGGGATGCGCGATTCACCAGCAACTAAGCGTAAAGTTTTTGAAATGGACCCTAAATCTCTGACAGGCCGTGAGTTTTTTGACTTCTCTTCAGGATCATCCCATGCTGAAAACATACTCCAGATATTTAATGAATTCCGAGACAGTCGCTTATTCACAGATGTTATCATCTGTGTGGAAGGAAAGGAGTTTCCTTGCCATAGAGCTGTTCTTTCAGCCTGCAGCAGCTACTTCAGAGCTATGTTTTGTAATGACCACAGAGAAAGCCGAGAAATGTTGGTTGAAATCAATGGTATTTTAGCTGAGGCTATGGAATGTTTTTTGCAGTATGTTTATACTGGAAAGGTGAAGATCACCACCGAGAATGTGCAGTATCTCTTTGAAACCTCCAGCCTCTTTCAGATTGGTGTTCTCCGGGATGCCTGTGCCAAGTTCTTGGAGGAGCAACTTGATCCTTGTAACTGCTTAGGAATCCAGCGCTTTGCTGACACCCATTCACTCAAAACACTCTTCACAAAATGCAAAACCTTTGCATTACAGACTTTTGAGGATGTGTCCCAGCACGAAGAATTTCTTGAGCTTGACAAAGATGAACTCATTGACTATATCTGTAGCGATGAACTTGTTATTGGTAAAGAGGAGATGGTTTTTGAAGCCGTCATGCGTTGGGTCTATCGTGCTGTTGATCTGAGAAGACCACTGCTGCACGAGCTCCTGACACATGTGAGACTCCCACTATTGCATCCTAACTACTTTGTTCAAACAGTTGAGGTGGACCAATTGATCCAGAATTCTCCTGAGTGTTACCAGTTACTACATGAAGCAAGACGGTACCACATACTTGGGAATGAAATGATGTCCCCAAGGACTAGGCCACGCAGGTGAGTAGAATATTTATAGACACAGCTAAAAAAAATTGGGTTCAGTTATTATTTTTATCATTTATTTTTCTTCTCTTCTTAAAAATTAATGTATAGGACCAGGGACTTAGCTCAGTGGCATAAGCTCCTGCCTGGCAAGCATGAGGTTGTGAGTGTGATCCCTGGTACAAAAAAAAAAAAAATTAATATATATTTGCAAAACATAGTAACATTCATGTCAAAAAATTGGTACATATATGTAAAGTTGTTTTAAAAATATTTTTAAACATTCTACAGGCATTTAAATACTACAACATCCATGGTTGATAAAAAATAAAGTAATAAAAATATTTTTATAATTCCTGAGTCCAGTCTCAGAGTAGTCATTTATGTTTATTTTATATGTAGCTTTTTATAATTGGAGACTTATTTTGGATATTGTAAATCGTAAGAATGAAAGCTGTAGCGAAGACTAGATTCAACAATGGCTTTTTTTCATTATTGTTGTCCTATTGAAGGCTTTTTACAAAGAATCTTTGTAACTGTGCATGTCTCAACACATTTGACTTTTCTTCCCAACAGTCTTTGGGTATACTTTAGCTAACCACTTTAGAGAGGCTTTCTTAAGGCTACTTGTACTTGGTAAATTTAGGTTTGGTGTAGAATTCAGTTATTAACACATTTCTTGCAATAAGTTATTTCTATAAAATGCCTATGGATTTTAATTCATAACTGTATAAAAATAATCTCCATGCTTAAATAACAAAAAATGTTTATTGTGAATAAGCAAGTACTACAGTGAGGAATCTTAAATATTTTTCTGACAAAGCTAAGTTGGCTGGTTTTTATTTTTTCTTTTGTGTTGTGGTTAAAAAAACACATAAAATTTACCATCTTGTTTACTTCTAATTATACACTATAGTAGTGTTAAATATATCCACATCATTGTAAAAAGTGTTTTTCCATACCATCTCCATTTTTTCAATAAATTTACTATATAGCATTACTAAAAACATTATATTTTACTTTTTGTTTTGGAGTGTTATTGTTTTGGAATGTGACTAAAATTCATCTTGTGAGATGGTTTTTAAAATCCATAATAGTTGGATATAACAAGATTTAATCTGTTTCCTCATATGTAAAATGAAAGTGATGATTTACAATTTACTTCCTTGAAACTATTAAATGTAATAATCTCAGTACTAGCATATACAATAGCTAATAGTTATTAGCTATTATTACGTATATAGTATAATAGAGGTCTCACTCACTTTAAGAGAACTCCAGTACTTGAATGTCTGAACTTTTTATAAATTAGATGCAATATTGGGTAACTAGTATTACAACAAATTGACATAATTCTTTGTATTAGAGTGCATTCTTCAATTACTTGAAATTATTAAAAGTAATTATCTTAAAAGAAACATAAAATGTTTTACTTCTAGTCTTTTAACATAGGGCAGAAATCATAATTTTATTCTACAAATAATTTTATTTTTAAGGACACTCAGGCTGATCTTAAGAAATTCTGAGCTGCCAGGTGTGATGGCACTTGCCTGTAATCCCAGCACTAGGGAAGCTGAAGCAGGAGGATTGCTGTGAGTTCCAGGCCATCCTGGGCTTCATAAGAGAGTTCAAGGCCAGCCTGCACTACACAGCAAGACCCTGTCTCAAAAAAAAAAAAAAAAAAGAAAGTAAAGAAATTTGGAAGTCCAGGGTTCCTTAATATATTCATTAAGAAAGCTAAATAGCCTCAGGGCAGTGTGATTGTTGACTTTGTCAGACTTTTCTGGATGCACAGTATGCCCCCAAAAGGAAAATTTTCCAAGCAGAATCCCCTTGAAGTAGATAAAGTGTTCTGGGGTCAAATGGGACTAATTAATGTACTCATCCTGCATATCTCATGGTATTAGAGAAAGAAATAATGGTTATAGGTTGTAAAACCAAAGTGAGTTAATTATTAATATTACTTAGGAAAACATGACCTGAGTAAAAATGAGATCACAGCCTCAGTGTCCATCCACTCCTTTAAGGATGTAATTTTCCGAATTCACTTATTACTTGATTTCTAAAAATGTATTTTACATACAGTTTTAAGGGAACCAATTCATTTTGTACAATGAAATGTATAACATCACTTTTCTTCAGGAGACTAGTAGGAAAAACCAACCTATAGTCATAACTGAATTTTTAGGCCACCATAAATACAATAGCAGTATTTTTGTGGACATTAAATGAGAAGTGTTACAACTCTGCCATCACTTTTTGTCCCTTAGCATTCTTTTACTTGTCTGTTACTGCATGTTAGCATTAATTCCTAAAAATGTCATCCTCTGAACAATATGTATTGTTTGTGTAGGTTCTCATCTTCTTTGAATGAGGAATGATGTCTCCATTTCTTCAACTGCAGTTCCTTTCTCTGACCTCTGCTCCAGTCACTACTGAAACTCCTCTTGAGCAGGTCATCCCTGACCTCCTGTTTTTTATGTACTAGTCTCTTGCTGTCCTTATACCTGATCTCTTTTTAAGATTTAGCATTATTAATTGCCATATCCATCTTGAAACTGTCTCCTCCACTGGCTTCTGGAATACTATTCTCCTCACGATCCTCCTGTTTCTCCAGCTGTTTCTTTGCAATTTGATAGTTCTCACCTCCATATCAAGTCTTTGAAGTTCTTGTTATCTGCTTGGTTCACTTCTTTTCATTTTGCCATACTTTGCTAGGTGACCTGATCTCATCTGTTCTCATGGTTTTAATTACTATACATGCTGTTAACTACCAAACCTGTATCTCCTTCCCAGATCTGTCTCTTTTCATTTGTTCACTCACATTTTTAAATGTTTTCATATTTTTATTTTTATTTATATATATTTTTAAATCATATATGTGTTTATTACTTGAGTATGCATCTTTTTTAAGTAACAGGCAAAAGAACCTTAATACAATCTATATTCAAATCTTTGCCAAACTGTTCTTTTATAAATCTAGATCCAATTCAGGATCATTCATTACATCTAGCCATTTCAGGAAATTCTCTTTTATGCTAAAAAAATTCTTATTCAAGATTCTGGCTTGTGACGGAAAAGTTGTCCAGGAAAATATTCTACTTTCTGGATTCATCTGGCCCCTTTTTTATGGTGTTACTTAGCTATATTTCTTGGAAATTGAAAGTTGGCTGTAAAAACTTCATTTTGATGTATACTAGGTAAATATTTGTGACTAGAATTCATCCTACATAGTATTCACATATTGTGTCACATCAAGAGAGAGAGCATATCCAGCCGCCTTTCCAGTAATTGTGCAAAAATTAACTGGAGCAGCATGATGACAGTTTGATCTCCGCCACCACTGTACAGTTAAGTTATACTTGGCACATTAGCCACTGTTTTTTTAGTATTTATCCTATGCTAAGTATCTGCAAGTGCTCAAGGTATACTGGGTACTCCAACCTATATACCCATATTTCTTGAGTGGAACATTAAAGTGATGGAAGTTTCCTAACAAAACAAAAGGCCATTCTAAGCACAAACCTTTTGATAATCAGCCAGATGTGGTAACATATACCTGTAATCCCAGCTCTTGGGAGGCTGAGGCAGGAAGACATTAGTTCTATTTCTAGTAATACTTATTTTCAACTATTAATGGTTTTGTACTGATACATATTACTTTTAGTAAACAATGCAAGCATCATGATGTGTTTAGAGCACTGGCTTCAGAAACAGACAGACTTTTGAATCTGACTCTGCACAGCTAATTAATTTCATGACCTTGGGCATAACTTCTCTGTGTATCAGTCCCTCATTGGTAGCATACATAATACCACCTACCTTGTAAAACTATTGTGAAGACTGGAGATACTATGTGAAAAATGAAGAGCCTTGCATTTGATGGAGAAATTTGTAATAAAGATTATTAATTGGTTTCATGAAAAAAATTGTAATACATTTTAAATTTGGGCTATATACTTACCAGCTAGCAAATGTAGTTTCCTACAGAGATACCTCTACCGAATGGTTTATTTTAGGGGCTGGGGATATAGTTCAGTGGTAGAACACTTGCCTAGCATGTGCAAGACCCTGGGGTCAATCCCTAGCACTGAAATAAACAAAAAATTATTTTAGACAAACTTTTTAAAATATTAATAGTAATCTGTGCATCTGTACCAATATATTTCCCCTCAAATTTTATTTTATAATTATTCCAATTTAAGAACTACATTTTGTTTGTGAGACAGATACCTACCCCACTGTCATTCCATAATAATAATAATACATATATCCCAGGAACTGTGCTCTGCATACTATTATGTGTATTAACTCATTAAATACTCAGAACAGTGCTGAGTATTAGTCCAGTGCCCTCTCTGCAGCTGAGCAGACAGGATCAGAGAAATGGCTTAGTAAAGGTCATATCATCCAGTAAGTGGTAAAGCAAATGTTCAAAAGTAGGTGTTCTGGCTCCAGAGTTCCGCCTCCTAACTAGTGTGCAAACTGCCTCTGTAGTACCTTCTGAATATTAGTATTTCAGTGACATTTTGAAAATTTTGTTCTTAATTTATAGGAGACTATTGCTCTGCTCTTGTTTAGTACCCTTAGCATTCATTCCTAATTTTTTGTTTGTTTGGTTGGTTGGTTTTTTGAGACAGTCTCTCTGTGTAGTTCAGGCTGCCTTGAACACACTCCAAACAGATTGGAAACTTGTTTCCAAGTTGAAAGTTTGCTATTTATGTGGAAATCATTTGAGAGGAAAAATGCAATATGCATGCTTGGACTCAGGACCACTTTGAACTGTATAGAGAATGATACAGTAGCCAACTGAACCAGGGCTTAAATTTTCTCTAATAAATACTTGAGTTGCTTCTGTGCCTTCTGTATATGCTAAGTGCTAGGCTTGAAACCCTTTCACCTGGAGAAAATGACCGCTTTGCTTGTGATGAACTCTCTGCTTTGGCCTTGGCATAAGCCCAGTTCATGAATCTTAACTGTGGTATTAATTGTCCCTGATTCTGATGTTTCATGTTCCTGACCTTGACTTGGTAATCTGATTCTGACCTCTGATACACTTCATTTCCATTTCTCGCCCCAGTCCAAATACGGATTTCCATATTTCCCATTCCAACCTAAATGCCAGACGTTTAAGCTCCTGATTGCTTGATAGAAAGGTTCTGATTCTGCATCAGTCCAAACCCAGGTTGTCCCTAACAGAATGATTTTCTGGAAAGAGGAATTGCCCCTGAAAAATGCCAATTTTCTGTTCTTTCTACAAAATGAGCCTCCCAAGTAGAAACATGGATGGCACTAAGCTGAGCTTCTAAAGTACTGACCACACACTCTCCCCTCCTCCTTTCCTGTCCAGTGCTGGGGATTGAACCCAGGGCAAACATTCTTACCACCGAGCTACACCCCCAGCCCTGTTTCTAATCTTCTAACGTTAAGATGAACATCTTTGTGACTCAGTATTGAAGCATATCTGTGATTAGTTTCTGATGGCAAATTCTTAGATAAGCCCTGGTTTTAAAAACTAAACATTTTTTAAATTTTATTTTTAAAGAGGGTAAAATTAAACAACAAAACAGATGATAAGATAACAATGTAAGAGACACATATTTCAAAGCAAGACAACCGGAGAGCTTCACTATCTATCATACTGTCTCTTGTTTTCTTTCAAATAGTTGTCCATATCTTCACATACAGTGAGTTCATACAAAACAAAGTAGTATAAAACTGATCAGAACAGGATGATGAAGGCAGTTTAGGTCTTCCAAGACCAGACAATAGGGAAGTCAGCAATGGCTGCCATAATGTCTCTCATTCTCTTCAAAGTAGCTGTCCATATCTTTATGTATGTTGAAATTTAAAAAAACAACACAGACTAAAATCACTCTGAACAAAGAATAATAGTATTACTGGATTTTACATCATGACCCTATGGAATCAGCACTGGGTACCTTAGTGTCTCTTTTTCTTCAGAGTAGCTGTTCATTTCATTGTGCATTATATAATAGATTCTCATAAACTTTTTAGAAGTTCTACGCATGCATGAGTCTCTATATGTATACCTATCCTTTCTATATTAGAGGGAAAAATAAAACAAACCAAGACAAAACAAAACAAATAAAAACACGAAACAAAAAAGACATATAAACAACAATAGCAAAGAGCCCAGAACACTGACAATACAGGCCTTTAAAACAAGGTGGTATGAACATAACTAGGATTGAAAACTAAACATTTTGAGTCTTTGAATAGTGCTATTTCCTTATAAGAGCATTCATTCCTGCCACCTATTGCAGTTTCCAGTGGAAAGTCTTGGCGCACAAGGTGCTACTGTGTCCTCACCAGGTTCACAAAGTAAAATAGGTCAGCCTGGGGGACAAAGTTTTTTGGGGGGTGGTGGTTATTTATTTGAGACAAAGTCTTGCTATGTAGCCCAGGCTAGCCTCAAACTCATAGTGATCTTCCTGTCTTAGCCTCCCAAGTGCTGGGATTATAGTGTGTGCCACCACACCCAACTTTGTGGGGCAGATTTAACATTAACTATGATAGGCTAATTAACTGTGATAGGCTAACTAACGATTTATCTTAAGGTCTCTGCAGGAGAAAAAGGAACTGTCAGACAAATTAGGTATTGCTAGAGGCTGGCCACCACGTGGGAAGACAAAGTATTCCAAGGTTAAAAATAAAATTAAAAAGTATCCCAAGCTTGGTCAGCAGACATGGAATCTAACCAAGGAGTTAGCAGATGTTTAAAACTGGGAGTCCTGTCTGCTAGGATAGCTTGAGGATGTCTCATTCACTTTGTGCGTACTCTTGTTAAAGGACCAGTAAGGTTCCTGTTGGCACAGGATTGTCTCCCTTAGACAGTAACTTCAACAGGCACAGCGAAAATTTGCCTCTGTGATCATTTACTCCCATTCACTCAGTTACTGTTTCTGAGGAGGACGAGTCCCCTCTTCTGGTATATAAGTTTTCTTTTAATTTAGATAAATTAGTATGTAGAATTTATTAATATCTTGTCTTAGAGATTAGAGAGCCATTCTGACTTTTTAAGACTTGAAGTCACATCTCTCTATTTTAGTTCAGGGTTTTTGGTGCAGTGGTCTGATTTTCAGACCTTTTTCGGTTTTGGATGCTAACAGACTATATCACCAGCATCTGTCCCTTGTCTTTTCTTCACACCTTCCCACTGCGTGGAGTACACTTTCTCACCATGTGTGTGCGTGTGTGTGTGGGTGTGTGTGTGGGTGTGGGTGTGTGTAAGAATACATTTAGTTACTAGCCGGGATAACTTCCCAGTGTTTTTTGTTGATAAAAGTTAGTTTGTGAGTTCTCTAGTCTCAGGCATATTCTAGCACTGTTCATAAGTAAGTGTTATTTCAACCAGCAATTCCTTTGAGAGTCTTAGCTGAATCGGATAATTATTATATGTTTCGTTGATTTGGTTGAGAATATCATGTGGATTTATGATTATTTCATCTTTCACATAAAGTGTGGTTTTTTTTAATTTGATCTTTTCCCAAAATTATGATGGAAGAGAACAAAATTTTAAATATATCACCATTGGAAATGGTGATGCTTTCCTAGGCAACAAATGGTGAGAATAGAGCTACAAATATTTATTTCATCATAACAGAAATTCAGAATTTTTACTTTAAAGAATTCATAAAGTAAAATAATGTTGACCTAAAAGAACAGCTATCTAGAATTTTATGTATCTTATACTGTCATTACTTGACTGCCTTTTGTTCTGTCACTATCGTCAGCTGTAGGAACTTATTTCCTTTGAGACACTCAGATCTCTAAAAATCAGAAAGAGACACTCAGCTCTCAGTACTTTCCACATCTGAAATTAGTGTCTTACGTGTTGGAAGTGTAGACTGAGGGCGGAGTACTTGCCCAGCATCTGCAGAATCCTGGGTTTGAGCTCCAGCAACTCAAACATAAAGGAGTTTTTGAAGTACCTAAATGTTTTGTGTGTAACAGTCTAGCATTTAAGGTAAGAGAAGAGGGACTGTTGACATTTTTTATGAGACTTATAGAAAGAAATTGTAAGACTTTTTCATTTAGATTATTTTCTAAGGAGAACACCAGACTTGCGTCAATTAAGTTAAAAGCTATTTGGTTGCAAATGGAACCCTCCATACAGATAAAACTACCACACTGCTTTAATCCCTTCCAGTGAATACATGTCCCAGTGGACTATGAAGTGACCCTTTTGGTGAGTGAAACTAAATGTTTCAGCCATTAGCTTTTTGTGCTGTTTTCTCTGTTACAAGACACAAAAATAGTGTGTTTATTGGATCAAGAAGTCTGGGGGAAAAGCAAACAAGTTCAGGAAAAGGGAAAGTATAGAAGAAACAAAATGCTATAAGAGAATTACAAAACAAAATGTTACATAATAATTACTCTGGAGTTTATGTTAGAATAATTAGAAATGGTTTAGCCCAGCAACAATGTTAAGCAACTTGTCAGTAGTACTATTAAAGTATCTGGTGCCACTCTGTTTTTAATTTTTTCACTTTGGTTATTTAGAAAATAGTGAATATGACTGAAAATATTTTAGTCTTGTTAATGTTTTATTATAGAATAGATTAGAATTATAAAACTGCTGGTTTCCTAAAAATAATTTTATTTTATGGAAAAAATGTGAAACAAAATTTCATAATGAAATAATAGAAGGATAACAATAGTTAATATATTACATATTATTATCTTTAAAATCATTATTCAGAGTACAAGATAAGGACATTAAAATTTCTCCAATTGGTATTAGGCCAAACCTTTCTTTTCAGTGAATTAAGGAGACACTAACAGTATAACTGACTTGCATTTAAAATAATTTTGTTACATATGTGAACAGAATTCTTTTTTTAAAATTATGTTTATTGATACAATGTAGATACACATAATGATCACATTCATCATAGAGGATTTGTACCTGTACATGACACAATTTGATTTTTTTTTTCCCCATTCCTTAACCTCCCTTCGAACTCTTTCCAAAATTCTTTTCCACAGTATGTATTTCTGATCTGGTAGCAGAAAAATGTGCCTAGCATGGAATAGGTGAATGATTGAATTATTTGGGATTGTGCTAACTTCAGGTAACTAGAATAAAGCAGCCCTGATAAAGGAGACATGCCAATATTGCCTATTTTCTTTGTGTTGTAGTTTATACAATGTTAACATCGCTTTCTACAACTTGTTGTTGTGAGATGGTCTTTTTCCCCCTTATATTTAAGAGAAGAGGGACTGTTGACATTTCTTTTATGCGACTTGGAAAAAAATCAGAGGACTTTTTCATTTAGATCATATTTGTTTATTTATATATATATATATATATATATAGCGCCAAAGAATTTTTAAATTCCAAAACTGAGCCAGGCATTGTGATGCACTCATGTAATCCCAGCTCTTGGAAGGCTGAGGCAGGAGGGTCATTGCAAGTTCAAGACAAGCCTAGGCTACAAAGTGAACCCAAGACCAGCCTGAACTGCATAGAGAGACCCTGTCTCCAAAAAGACCAGTAAATAAATAAATAAATAAATACCCAAACTATTGAACCTCATGAACAAAAAAAATTTTGAATAAGCTTTTGGTTTTTCTTGTGTCTATATTTAAATTATAAAATAAGAGACACCAATGAGTAACATGATTCTCTTAGTCTTAAAGTGTGAGTTTTTTCCATTCTAAAAATAGGTGTTAGTCATTGTTGGTTTGAAAATTTGTGATAATGGGAAGACCACCATCATTAGCACTTTGGCATATTCTTTCCAGGCACATTTCCTACAGAATGTTGAACAAACTTTATGTACAAGTTTTATCTTGCTTTTTTTTTCCTTTTCACATTCTTTGTTATAAATCTTTCAGCATTTTTAGTGACTGTCCAACATTTTTAGGTAGATTGCTTTAATTTACTCTATATTTTAAAAATTATAATTGAGTACATACATTCCTTTAAATAGTGCTTTTAATAGTGCTTATGAATTAGTATAACTTATGAAAACATTAGTGCAGCTTAGTGAAAAGACAGCATTTTCCTAAAACTAGGAAAAGTATATTGCCTTACCTTCTGTAGTCAGTACAGCTGAGCTGCTGCAAAACTACTTTTGAAAGTCATCCTTATTATTACCAGTGTTTCAGTTAGTCAGATAGGTTCTCTGGACTGCTTTACAGTTTTTATATTAAAACCCATAGAGAAAAAAACACCCAGACACAGTCTGTGGAAGAATGATGTCACTGCTTTGTAAACGTTCTCCAAGGAAGTAACTGCCAGCCTGCTTCTGGCACATGTCCAGAAAATAAACCCAACTGTTTGTGATAGGGTGTGGTTTATTCTTAGGGCTCTAAACCATCTTAAGTATATTTTAATTTGTTATTTATTATTATTTGTACATTCTTAAAATAATTATTTTAGGTCCACTGGCTATTCGGAGGTGATAGTTGTTGTTGGAGGCTGTGAACGAGTTGGAGGATTTAATCTTCCATACACTGAGTGCTATGATCCTGTAACAGGAGAATGGAAGTCTCTGGCCAAGCTTCCAGAATTCACCAAATCAGAGTATGCGGTATGTGCCCTAAGGAATGACATTCTTGTCTCAGGTAAATAAAGAATTACTACAGTAGCTGCTTTTGACTTGGACACAGCATGGCTGTTTTAAACAACAATAGTGTCTTAAAAGAAAACAGTGAAATATGAATACGCTCCCTAATTAAGGCAAATCAGTTTATACCACAAATAAAAGTGAGAAAGACTTTTTACTCTTAAAAACAGGTACAAGTTCATGTAGAATGGTCCACCAGAAAAAACTTTTATATTTTAAAAGCTCCCAAATGTATTTAAAATTTGATGTAACACTTTAAACTTGTGTCCCTTTGTTTTAAAGATTACTGTGAAGTATGCAAAATCAGAACACTCACAGCCTTAAGCATTCCTAATTTACACGTTTTCTGAAATTCTTCCCAAAGTTAGAAATGGAATATTCTCTATAAAATTTTTAATTTTGTCTATGTGATATGTTGCTTCTAAAGTCAGATAAAAAATAAAATTTCAGGGCTGGGAATTTACCTCAGTGGCTCAAGAGCTTGCCTGGTAAGTGCAAGGTTGTGAGTTCGATCCCCGGTACCAAAAAATAAATAAATAAATAAAATTTCAAACTTACATAATGTATAAGTGTAGTATATGTGCTTGAAACTGTTAATTGGCAAAATAAGTTTACCAGCTTTGCAGATTATTATATTATATATATATTTATATTATATATATTATACATATTATATTACATATAATATATATATTATATATATTATTATTATATTACTACCTTCTAAAAGATACAACAACATATACCTCATTTTGTAGTAATACGGTTTTAAAAAATGTTTAGAATAATTGTGTTGTTTCAGGTCTTCTGATTGATATCTGATACCTAAATTAAAAGTATTTTATGTTTGTAAAGTTCATATTCTGTTTTTTATTATTTCAAGACTTTAATCATTACTTTTCAAGATAGGCAGTGTTTAAATCTGCTCAGTAGAACCATTTCTACTAAGCTGTAAAAAGGTCCTCGTTTGATTTATTGAACTGAATTCTTAAATTCTTAAATGAGCTTCATAAATGCCATGTGTTCCTGACCTGTGTGTGAGTGGCAGAGACCCCTTGGAGATAGATACACAGTGATATGTCATTGCATGTGTATTGTTTTGCATTTAAGGTGGAAGAATCAATAGCCGTGATGTCTGGATCTATAACTCACAGTTAAATTTTTGGATCAGAGTCGCCTCTCTAAATAAAGGCAGGTGGCGTCACAAAATGGCTGTCCTCCTTGGTAAAGTAAGAGAAACCACTTCTTATTACTAATGCTGGTAGATTGCCAAAATAAATACCACAGCTAAATCCTGCGTTTTACTTTTCCTCGGGGTATTTTGGGTTCAAGTTATATTTCTCTCCATTCCTAATCTCAGTGGATAAACTGAAGATATGAACAGTATGACACTGTACTTTTGAATGGATATTTTGTTCTCTCAATTT
This sequence comes from Dolichotis patagonum, assembly GCA_004027295.1. Taxonomy (NCBI): domain Eukaryota; kingdom Metazoa; phylum Chordata; class Mammalia; order Rodentia; family Caviidae; genus Dolichotis; species Dolichotis patagonum. The sequence goes on from PVJX010003350.1 coordinate 90,865, forward strand.
GGAATTCATGGCAGTGCAGCACATTTCTTTTCTTACGCACCATTGGAGTCCAAATGCCTAAGGAGAATTGGAAAAGAGTTGCATCAAATAAAAAACAGGCCAATGTCTAATCCAAGCTATTTTTTTTTTCATTTTACTGCAGGCAGAGATATGTTTTTCTAAAGTGGCATTTTAGCTTTTTAAAATTTCATAAATAGGGACAAAACAAATTTTTTTTTCTCCTCGACAAAACAAATTTAAGATCAACATTAAGTCATCAGCATTTTAAAGAAAATGTATTATTGATTGCAGCAAATTAATATTAAAATTCATATAATTTGACTTCTAAACCATCTGCCATCCCTATTAACCTGACAATCATCTAGGGCTAGTGGTTGCCAAACTTTTTAAAAGCATATTGGACCCTCTTTTAAAAGTTAGATCTAGGGCTGGGGATTATAGCTCAGTGGCACAGCACCTGCCTGGCAAGCACAGGGTCCTAAGTTCAATTCTCAGTACCCCCCCAAAAAAGTTAAATGTAATATAAAAATCCATTATATTAAACAGCTATACAGCAGTTGGCCAAGGAATATCTCAGTCATTAGCCTCTCCCTACCATCATCTCTTTCAGCTCCTAGAGACACCACAACTCGCAGAACAATTTGAGTGAAAGCAACACAGTTGACTGAATATATACATGTTTGATTGGTTCCCTGGCACCCCTTTCTAAAAAGATTGTTGTGTCTTAGGCCCTACTGTGAGACATTTCAGAGCTACTGATGAAAAGCAGAACTTTGCCACTTTCCACTTAGCTGTCATCAGTCTTCCTTTAAATCTGTGGGATACTAAGAGCTTCTAAATACAGCTTCAAAGCTTTTGTTTGCTTAGGAACCTTGATCTCATAGTCTGTGTCTGTCAACAAGGCCAGTGAAATCATGAGGACCTTGAGATAGATGTGCTAGAAACAGAATATTAATAGGATCTTTCCTAAAACCATTGGTGTGTCCATACCTAACAGTTGGTGTTAGGTATAGTTTGGTGACTATCCCTCAAAAATGACAAAGTATTACTGGAAAAGAATGACTAAGATCATAAGAGATGCAGCCCAGCTAAAAATATTTTTACTTGTAATTTTTTAATCTTAATAAATAAAAGCAAATAAAAATGATTATACTTTGGACTGAGGATATAGCTCAGTGGCACAGCACCTGCCTGGCAAGCATGAGGTCTTGAGTTTGATTTCTGGTACAAAAAAAAAAAAAAGAGCATGCCTCAAAAACCGTTACATACTGATGAATTCAAATCTGTTTCACAAATATGTATATTGAAAGTACCCAAAGGTTGGAAGCGTTAAATCAAGAAATGAAAAGGAATTATCCCTGTTATACAGCAAGTACTCAATGAAAACCAAAATTATGATATACTTTGAATGCAAATGTATAAAATTATTTATAAATACTTTCTATAAAAAAACCTAAGATGGAGTGTAGACTCTTACAGCAGAAAGGAATTGTAGAGAATCTTTAATATAATTTTTCAAATGATAAAGGAATGGCACCCCAAAAGCCTTGCCCTAGTTATACATAAAGTGATAAAGCAGTAGTGAAAGGCTCAGGGTTTCTTAATCTAGATTTGTGATCTTGATCCTCACAGCATACATTTTCAATTACATGTGTAGGAGTTTTAATTTCTGAAATTATATTGTGTAGCTGGGCGTGGTAACACACACCTGTAATCCCAGCACATGGAGGCTGAGGCAGAAGGATCACTGTGAGTGTGAGGCCAACCCGGACTATGTAAGAGTTCAGAGCCAGACTGAACTACAAAGTGAGACCCTGAATTTTAAAAAAAATCATATTGTGTAAAAGGAACTATTCCTCTACATTTTAAGTTGAAGAAATGACTACCTAGTCTCTGCTGTTGCACTGTGTGGCAGAGCTAGGTACTGCCCGGCTGTCCTGATGTCCAAGCCCGTGCCCTTACTGCTGCCGTGTGCCACTAGCGCTTATCTTTAATGGCTGCATGACCTTTTATAAGCTACTTTACCTCAGTTGCTGGGAGTTAGGGGCACAAATCCACCAACAGATCGTCTTGATTAACAACAGGCAACAATTGCAGGATAAACATAGCTGGACTTGGTGGCACATGCCTGTAATCCCAGACACTTAGGAGGCTGAAGCAGGAGGATTTTAAGTTTGAAACTGGGCAACTTAGAATCTTGTCTCACAATAAAATATATATATATACACACACACACACACATGCTATAGAGGTAGCTCAGTGTTTGCCTACCATGTGTTAATCCCTAGTACTACCAAAAGACCCTCCCAAAAATTTTAGAAGGAATTCATAAAGAGTTTTAGGAAGATTTATCTGTGACTTACAGAGCACAAGAGTGAAAAAAAAATAAAGGGCACGTGAGTGAACGCTAACAGGCTATGTAGGATGAGTGATGTGCACCCTGAGGTGGGGCGGTAGCAATGGGAAGCAGGAGGTCATATAGGAGAGATGCTGTAGGAGAAGACAGCAGTTGATTGTGGAGGGAAGGATTGACTGATGGTGGCTGTTCATTAAAAGGAATGTGGATATTAAGCTGGACAACTTTTTAAAATTAAATATTCCATCATGCATAATGGTCATTCTACATATAAGCCACTTAATAAATAGTTTATTCATTGGCTCACTTGTCATACAAAAATATTAATTTACCCCACCTTCCTCTTACTTATAAAAAGAAAATGTATGTGAAAGCTGTCTGAGGTGTCAGCCATAGAGTTCATTACTTTTCTAGGTACTGTAGGAAATAAAGGCAGCCCCTGCCTTCAGTGATCTCGTGATCAAATAACCCTTGCCTAATATTTTAGTTTTATTCTGTTACATTAATAAAATGCTTGATCACCTAGGAGTGTGAACACTGGAGCTAAATCATGCAATTTCTAGCAGGATGATGGAGATAGATTCTTGAGGGGCTGAAAATTATACTTTTCACGTGTAAAGCACTGATGCACATACAGTAGGATAAACAAATACTCAGCAGACTCTGCAGTATTGAAAGTTCATTGAAAAGTGGCTCTTAGGAACAAAAAAGGCCTTGCGGTAGTAGGAGTAGGGGACAGACTTTTTAAAAGGCCCAGAGGCCTGAGCTTATATATTATATATATTATATGATTGCAATAAATATATTGCAGTTATACTTGTCAAGACCTTTTTTTTTGGTACATGTTTATAGCATATAATGATTACATTCCGTGTAGAGAGTTCATACATGTGCACAGTGTATCACAATGATGGACTTCTTAAAGAATAAGAAATCCCTAAGCTGTTTAACCAACTTGTTCAAAATTTAGACCTTTCATAAGGTATTTTTCATGTACTTTCATGTAGGTATACGTTGTTGGGGGCTACGATGGGCAAAACAGACTTAGCAGTGTAGAGTGTTACGATTCCTTCTCAAATCGGTGGACTGAAGTTGCTCCCCTTAAGGAGGCAGTGAGTTCCCCTGCTGTGACCAGCTGTGTGGGAAAGTTGTTTGTGATTGGTGGAGGACCTGATGATAACACTTGTTCTGATAAGGTAAGCCACGGTCTCTTAAACTGCCAACACGGAAAGAGGGAAACAGGGAAAGAGAAAGGTTTGTGGAGTACGTAGTTAGGTCACTTAGTGCGAAGGCATCTTTTAAAAATAGACTAGTACCTTATTCTTTTGAGGAAAAACATTGACTTTTGAGTTGCTGAGAACCAAATAGATCTAATAATTTGCTGCAACAAATGGAATTAAAATTCTTTGAAGTGAGACTAATCTCAGTATCTAAATTTCACTGCCGTCATCTACAGAATCTAAACAACACAGCTGGAAAGTGAGTGTAAGGCACAGTAACTAACTGGGTCGTTTTCTGCATACTTTCAAAGTATTCTTAGGAGCTAGGAAGCCCCTATAGAGTAAGCAAAGGATGGCTCAAAGTGGCTGCAGTTCATTGACCTCCTGGGACAAAAGAAAATGTGCCCATCCTGATATCTCAGCACACACCATGTTTTTTCTGGGGAAAACTACCTAATTGGTTTGGCAATGTTAAGTGAATTTGTTTGGTCAATTATTTTCCTTAAGTTAAATTTTAACATCAAGTGGTCAAATATTACTTACTTAAAATTTGTGATCACCCAAAGTACACAGAGCAGGAGTGGTAGCACATGCCTGTAATCCTAGCACTTAACATGCTGGCACGGGAGGATTGCCAAAAGTTCGAAGCCAGCCTGGGCTACATAGTTCAAGGCCAGCCTGGATGACATAGCAAGACCCTGTCTCGAAAACAAACAGAAAACAAGATGAAATACACAGAATTGAAGTTTACTGGTGTTCTTCTGAAGAAACAACTTCCTAGAAGTTGTAAAGAAACTGTATTCATTTATAGTTATCCTACCCAATACAATTTTTTAAAAATTTAGACCATTGTACTCCTGTAACCTCAACACTTAGGAGATTAACACTGCCAAATTATAAGCTTAAGGAGAGCCTGGGTTCTACATAATGAGAACCTGTTTTTAAAAAAATGAGACTGTTTATTTTAGTGGAAATAAGTAAAGCAAACCTGATAGTTATCCATCATGGAAACAGTCTATTTTTGTTATTCTTTTCTGCTTGGTAGTAAATTTGCATTTCTTTTGAGAATTTTCATAATTCACAGCTATTACTATCAAATTAATTCTCAGGGAATTAATGTTAATGGGAGCTGATGTTTAATCATGTTTCTGTGAATTTTTTACTAAATTTATGTATTTGTTTAGCAATTTTAATTAAATGTTTCTGTATATCACTAGGTTCAGTCTTATAATCCAGAAACCAATTCTTGGCTCCTTCGTGCAGCTATCCCAATTGCCAAGAGGTGTATAACAGCTGTGTCCTTAAACAATCTGATCTATGTTGCTGGTGGGCTGACCAAAGCAATATATTGTTACGATCCGGTGGAAGACTACTGGATGCACGTACAGAACACATTCAGCAGACAGGTAATTGCGTAAAAGTCAGTGGGGGGGACCTTAAGAGGGACCAAGTGCATGATCATTATTGGATTCACCTCTTAAATACTGTGGATATTGGATGACTCATTACTTCCTTTTTGCCATTCCAAGTTGAAGTAGTGTTGCATTTGACTGTTGCTGTTTTTTCTCTTAACCTGCTTCAGAGTCCAGTCTTTATCACCTTGTTCTTTCCTGTTTCAGAAGAGAAGACACATTCCCAAAATGGTTGTTTCTCTGGTTGGAGGCTAGGTCGTTTGCTTTTCTCATGGCATGGTTGTGCTGAGGTTGCTTCCATTCACACACTCCACTTAGAGCCCCACTTCCCTCACCCCCACCATTCCCAAAACCCCTTTTCTTTGCTCTTTTGGTTCATCGCTGTTCTGTCCTTCCTTCCCCCACTAGAATGCTGATTCTGACGCTGGATATCTGGCTTCATACAGACCACTTTAAAGATGACATCGTCTCACAGTAACCTCTTTAGTCTCCTACATTTTTTCCCTAATTCTTAAATATGTTGCTTGAGCCTCGTCCCCCTGATCTCTTCCTAGTTCATACTTTATTTTTGAATGATTTCATCTTCTGCTTAGTACTAAAAATTTCAAGTCTTGACTGCCATCCAAGTCTCTCCTCTCTGACCCAAACTCCAATTCCAGCTGCCTGCGTGGTATTTTCCATGGATGTTGGAAGGCTTCAGACTTAAGATAATAGAATTCATCTTCTCCCACGTCTTTTTCCTATCGCCAAACAACCTAGAAACTTAACTAGTTTTTTCTTCATTTTCTCTCAAATTGAATTGTAGCTTATTTAGTTCAGTATCCTTAATTTCTGTTTTTTCCATTCCTAGTATACCTACTTTACACATGTTCTTACCTAAACAAAAACAATAATATTCTAATTAGTCTTCCATTATCTAATGCCTCACTTTTCTAGAATTATTTTCTAAATAATTTTGCCACCAATTATTTTCCGCCAAATCTAGTCATCTCTTTCTCTGGATCGGGAGCCTGCTGGACAAAATCCGAAAGCGTTAAGTTCATTCAAGACCTTCAGTTTTTTTTTTTTACCTTTATTCCCTTTCAGCATCTCTTTCTATGACTTTTCCCTGGTTACATTAAATGTGTGTTACGTGCATTCTCTAAATAGATCATATATGTGTTTGGCTTGGTAATGCTGTACTCTTAGCCTTTTTTCTTTCCCTGCTTGTAATTCTACTGATCTTTCAAGAACCACTTCATAGTTTCAAAAAACCGAGATTACGTTGGCTAGAGCTGGTCTCTTTTTATCCTTTTGCAGCTGTGGAACTCGTATTTTCGTTATGGCAACATATATTCCTTTATGGATATAAATATTTCCCATACTGGAATTCAGCTTCCTTTAGATCACCATTTGTTCTAACTCCTCTCTTAATGTATCTTGCATTGCTCAGTAAATACTAAGAAATAAGGAAGTTAAGTAACTAAGGGACCTGGTTTTAATTTCATCTCCATCGTTCTCTAAATCCCCTTTCCTCATTTTTGTGCTTGTTGATACTAAATTTATCTCAGGTTTATGACCTGTAACGATTACACTCATTGACGGTATTAGGTTCCTGTATGTGGCATATCTTTATTCTGCTCATTTCCCCTTCCCCTCCACGCCCCTCTCACCCACATTCTCGTGGACTGCCTCCCATTTGCAAGAGATCCATCCCTTGGTCTCCTTCTAACTGTCCTTTATTGTGCTCTTCATTTGTACTTTATCTTACTCAAGTGAGAGATACTGTATGACACTTAAACTTCTTTGGGATTTTTCGCTCAACATAATATTTTCCAGGTGCACACAATTTCTATCAAATGTCTCTAATTTGTCCTCCTTTATAGCCTACTAGTATTCCATTATGTATGGATACACATTTTCCTTATCCAGTTGTCTGCTGATTGGGTATGCAGGCTGCTTCCAAGATTTAGCTATTAGAGGCGCACTACTATAAACATTGGTATGCGTGTTCCACTATAGTAGGATGTTTTTTGCTCTTTGGGGAAGGTATCTAGAAGGAGGATAACTGGGTCATATAAAATTTCTAATTTTTGTTTTTTGAAAACTGATTTCCATAATGGTTATTCTAGTTTACATTCTCACCAACAATATAGGTCCCTTTTTCACCTAGCCACACCAGCATTTGTTTTTGTTTTTGTTTTTGTTTTTTGTGACTATAGCCATTCCTTCTGGTATAAGATGGAGTCTCAGTATTGTTTTAATTTGCATTTCTCTAATGGGTAGGGATGTTGAACATTTTTTATATATTTGTTGGCCAATTATATTTCTTCCTTTGAGAAGTATCTGTTCATTTCACTTGCCCATTTCTTGACTTTTATAAATATAAAAGTAATTATTTTATTTTTACAATATTAGGTTTGTGTTTTATTTTAGTCTTTAAGAATAACATTAAAAGCTGTCGTGAGTTCCCACAGAAGCCTGCACCATGTTCTCAGATGTGCCGTGCACCTTTATTTTGCCTTTACCCTCTTTTCTTCTTTGTTCGACCCAAGTTCACTCTGGAGAGCTGGTTTCTCCCATACTCCTTAACCCTGCACTTTTCAAATAAACTTTTGGCACTATTAAAAAAAAATAACATTAAAAGCCAGACATGGTGGCACACACCTGTAACCAATCCTTCAAGGCCTGGGCTACATAGTGCGTTCAAAGCCAGCTTGGACTGCATAGTGAGACCCTGTCTGAAAAAAACAACTAACGTTAAAACTGCATACGTTGATCAATTATTTTTCCCACTAGGAGCCCATACTCCTGTGTTTTTCACATAGTACAAATAAACTTACAAGGTATTTTACAGAGAGTGAAATAGTTTTATATAGTAGAAGTAATTTTCTGACATGAAAAATTGTTTTTAAGGTTGTTTGCTTCATTGAATTCTGAACATTATTATCTGAAATATTACTCATAGTCAGATTTTATAATTATATATTCTTTTGTATAATTATAATATATATATGTATTTTATATATATTATATATTATATATTCTTAGAATATATATTATATATTATATATTCTTAAAATATTTTCAAAATAAAAATAAAAAAAGAATATTTTCAAAATAACTACTAGGTTTAGTAGTAGGAAATAGCTTGTGCCTGGAAATTAGTGGTGTTTTCTTGTTTTTATTATATTCAGAACTTTTAGAATTGACAGAACTCACTGTGCTTCAGATGAAAATTTTTGTGGTTTGGCCCATAATTGTGGCAGTTCACGGGTGGGATTCCGGATAAAAGTGACATTCATTAATTATAATAAGCCACATCATTTTGAGTATATATAATCTCTAATAGAGACATGTTTAAGCACTCACTAATTCTTTCAGACCTGAAGAAATATCCTGTTATGTAAGTCCACCAAGATTTAATTTCTATACATAGCATATCTGGCCAAGTAAAAATGTTTATTGAAATCACTGGTAGACCGGCCTCCTTGTTAGTTGTGTGAGAGCAGGATGGTACCAGTTATGGTGGGCACACCCGTAATCCTACATGGCGATCATAGCCTCACGGCCAGCGTAGGTAACATGCAAGAACTGTCTCATGATAAGGAGGAGCTAGGGTTATAGTTCAGTGATAGAACACTTGCCTAGCATGCAGAAGGCCCTGGGTTCAATCCCCAGTACCACAAAAAAACTTGTTTCATGTAATAATTATATTACTGAAACACGAGTAAAATTTAGCTAAGAATCCCATTATGTGGGAAGTTAACTATCAAACATTATTTGGGGCATTTTTGTGTCCCAGCCAGGACCTCTACATAATAACAGTGTGTTGTTCATTTGATTATAACTCTTGCATTTCACTTGTTGCTCATCTCCTGAAGTGAATAATGGTGCTGCTCCTCCACCATGTTAGTTACTGTCTATGATCAAGAACTCTGTAGGAGGAGAAGCCAGTCAGGCTCCACAGAGAGGCTTTTGTTGAATCCGCCATTGAGTTAACACCTTCCTGTCAGGTTCTCACACTCACCTGCCTTCCACAATTTGGCTCCCGTTACTAGCAAAATTCATTTCAGCGCTCACTTGATGCAGGCAGAATTATTCGGCACTCACACACAAGACAGGAAGTGAGCTAAGGATGTTAGCTGTGTTAAAGCATGTCTTATTTTACTTTTCAGTTTGTTGCCTTTATCTTCAGCAGTTAATTTATTGATGTATTTGGTTAAACAGGAAAACTGTGGTATGTCTGTGTGCAATGGTAAAATATATATCCTGGGTGGAAGACGGGAAAACGGAGAGGCCACAGACACTATTCTCTGTTACGACCCTGCAACAAGTATCATCACAGGTGTGGCTGCCATGCCCAGGCCAGTGTCCTACCATGGCTGTGTGACCATTCACAGATACAGTGAAAAGTGCTTTAAGCTCTAACACCAGGCTGCCTCACCCAGGAGCCTCGCCACGCCAGGACGAGAGATTCTGAACCTCCAGAGTGGGAACTTACCTCCTTCAGGCCCTATGCAAAAGTAGTAAAAATAATGATCCCGGTGCCTTTCTCCCAGAAATACCAATCTGTAAACTGTAATAAAGCTTTTCCTATTAATTGAAAAAAAATGTTTCTTATTAAGGATAATAGCAGTTGTTGCTTGGCGTTTGCGAGTGTACCTTTGTAAATATTTATAAGAAGCCTGTGTGGAGTAGAAAATAATGGCCATGTTACTGTTTAGGAATCTCTGAAAGGACTCTTCACTTTATGTATCTTTGACTCTAAGACTGTATATTCCTTATTTTATCATATGTAGAGAAAATTGCATGACCGAGGCTTCATTTAGGTCGACTCACCTAATGCTAAGAACATTTAGATCTCATTCTGAGAGGAAGAAAATCAGTTTTAAAAATCTTTGTTACTGACCTAGAATATCCAAATTAGTTAATTTTATTGAAGATTTTTCCTGTAATTGATAAAAATGTAAAATGATGACAACTTGACAATTGCCATAAAAATACTGAACTATTTGTGACTTCATTCTTATATTTACTGTTTTACACAAAACACATTTTTGTGGGGAAGGTAGGAAACAAACATAAGTGCCCATGAAAGAGGGATTAAAAATGCAGATTAATTCCTAAGAAGAAGTAAGTAACTATTGAAGAGAAAAATGTGGCCTCCAGTGACTTTCCAAGCAGCAGTACATCAAAATAAGTCCTCTAAGGAAGGCGCATTCCTTGGACCTCACAAGGGAGTTGAAGGCATTTGGCAGTGTGGTCTTGTGGAAGCAGTGAGGAGTCTCCCCAGCCGAAGGCTTCACGTGCTTTGCGTGGAGACCTCTTCCCTGTTACCTGCTGTCTTGTGAAGGCTCAAAGTTCTGAGAATCTCTGTTGCTAGGGTGCCTTTCAGAGGCCAAACCAGGGACCACATATCTCAGTGGGTCCATTTTTCTTTTATATTTAACTATCTGGAAAGAAAGAACAGTTGCTGCAGTCTTCTGAGATACCTCTTTCCTTTGGTACCCATTGTGTAAAATATTGATCAGCATTTTCAAGTTTCCATAAGACAAACTGCTTTTGTTTATGTTTCTCAACTCCAGTTTGTAAAGCTTACCAGTTTCCAGAATAGAATGTAGGATTTTTTCTAAGGCAAATGAATGGCTTTGGAAGGAACTGCAGGGTAAGTAATTATTATGAGTCCTGGGTGGACAGATACCATCTTCCGCCTCCTAGGGCCATACGAGGTAGCCTGCCGCATTCACTTCGCTGTCCCTGGTCCTCTTTCACATTGTAACTGTGTATCCTTTGTCATGGTGGGGGAGGCAGATACCTGATTACAGTTTCCTGTTACAAGCAAGGTAGTAATCAAAAACCTAATGTTGGTAAACTTTTTCCCTCACTTTAGAAATTTCGGATTGAGAAATTTTAATGCTTAGCTAGAATCTAAATTCTGAAGAAACCTCTAAAAACTCTTATCTTTAGGGCATTTTTAAGTCATAATTTTAAAATACTATATAACTCTGTGTGACTGTCACAGCAATTCAGAAAACAGGTATCTGTCATTTATTTGAAAACCAATTGTTTGTACAATTTGGGACACTTGTATTTTTATAGTAAACATCTGCATTATACTTTTGTAAATAATCAAACGTATTTAGTTCAGAAATTCTTTATAGTAGATGAGATAATGTATGAAAAAACTGCTCTGTAAATGCTTGGGATTATACAAATGCTACTTGTTATTTTCATGTGTATTTGTAAGGTTATGTCCATCCATATATACAGATACTTCACATAAAAAGGCTTTCTCAAGATAATTTTGTATCCTAGTATTTTTGTCTATTATAAAAATATTAATTGTTGTATTTTGTTATATTTTCATATCCATGTTTTTGTAAATTTGAAGTGAAACTAAAAACCAGAATTTGTTTGAACATAAACCTCATACCGATATTGTTTAATTTTTTTTCTCTACCTAAATTAGTTGTAATTTATGTTAAAGGCCACCAAGGAGTCATCTTGACTACTAGAAAATTGTTTATAAAGTTACCCAACTGATACTTTAACTTCAGTTAAAGATCCTTTACTAATTCCTGATAATTAATGCCATAACCCTTGAGATAGAACCTTAGATTATATGAAAAAGGATATGCCAAGCTGTTGGTGTCAGGTTGTATTCATTCTGTCATCCCATAGTTGAAATATTTTCTTGTGACCGGTGATGTTCACATGAGCCCTTGGGTTAGTATACATGTATATACATATGTGTATATGTAAATAGATAGTATGGTTGTATACACACATATATACAAACATCAAGAATTTTTATAGTTTGTGATAATCAGAAAGCAAACAGTCAAAATTTGATAATCTTAAATGCAATTCCAAAATTTTTAACTGGGAATTTCTACAATACTTTTATATTTGAAAGTACATAATGAGCTGGGTGTGATGGCATATGCCAGTAATCCTAGCACTTGGGAGGCCGTGGCATGAGGATTGCTACGCATTTGAGGCCAGCCTGAACTACATAGCAAGGGCCTGTCTCAACAACAACAACAACAAAGTACAAGAGTAGTGTTAGTAACAATAACTTTTACACTATCAAAGTCTCTACAGCACACCAGTTTTACGAGGTCAGAAAACAAATCAGCCGAATAGATAAGTTTGCTGACCCAACTATGATGCCTCAGTGGGAAAGGGTTTTCAGAGTGTGCCTTACAGATCAATGGGAAGTACAGTTGATGTGTGTGTGTTTCATGAACTTTAATCCTTTCTATGTTCTCCACTATGCAAGTGAGTGACAAAGTGATCTGACTGCCTCCTCTTCTATGATGTTGCCACTGATTTCACTGCGCAGGTGTGAAATGGTAGCCTGTGGGACTTGCAGTGACCATTTTTTCCTAGCTGACTGAAATACAGGTATTTACTCCATTTATACCAGGTTAAATAAAGATGATGTAAATACTCAGGGAGGGTATTCATGTGTCACTTTTGCCTATTTGGGGTGTTTAAAGTGCTAACCTGCAGTTGATAATTCTAGTGTAAATTTAATTTGGTAAAAGGGCGTTGCACACGGCCGGCTTTGAACATTCTTTTGTACCTAGAAAGATGAAAATGTTTTGTGACATTTTCTCTTGGTGACTATGAATGTTCTATCTCTGTCAGATAAATAACCCTTTTTCAAACTCAGGAAGACAAAGGTTCAGTTACACTACTTTTGTCAGTATGCAAGCCAGGTGTGTGTTTCTTTTTTCCTGTTACCTGGATATGGCAATAGATTAAAAAAAAAAAATACTGTGAGAACCTGTACATGACAGGAGAGGGGTGGAGCTGCTTGTGTGTGCCTTGTATGTCTAGACATTTACATGTGGAAAAGACATCTCCAGACTGTGTTTTCAAAAAGGAGAGCTTGCTATTTATACGGTGCCAAGCAATAAGATGCTGTCTTCTAAGGCTTCCTATGGACTGCCTTTATTTTACTAAACTCAAGAAAATAGTTAACCTCAACACAGTTTTGGCCTTATTAGAGTCTGTTGTGCATTATATTGAACACCAGGTTTACTTCACCTCACCCTATTAATCTTTTTAGGTAGATAGATTGACCATACCAAGTCACCAGACTGGGTCAGTTGGCTGGCCCTGTGGAGCAGGAGGTCTGGCGAGCTGGCTGCACTAGCATTAGTCACATCTAATGCTTAGGCACCAGAAGCCACTTGAGCCAGGAGTGTGAACTGATAATTCCAGTGCCGTTTTCAACATGCGCCAGACATTCTTAAATGTTTTATATGACTGTTTTACATTTGTGTGATTGACTTAGTAAATTTACATCGTGCTAAGGATGAGCATCATAAGTAATTTTTTAGAAGTCATAACTTATTTTATATATTATTCCAAAGAGAAGAATTTCTGTTTTAGTATTTTCAAAATAACTGCAACTAAATTTATGTGCCTTAAGTTACTAGTGCAATTTCAAGATCTCAATCTAAATAAATCTAACCTTAGATAAGTTTCATATATGTTTCCTATGTAGACAATAAACTTCCCTTCCTAAGTGTTTTAATGAGCACCAACTTAGGTTTCTTGGCAGAATGAGAATATTCAGAGAGGCTGTTGGGTGCTTAGAGTTCTATTTTTCATTTTAACTTTTTGATACCCAGGTGCTCTTTTAAAATATTCAGGTGGGCCAGGGATTTAGCTCAGTGGCATAAGTGCCTGCCTGGCAAGTGCAAGGTCATGAGTTCGAATCCCGGTACCAAAAAAACTAAAACATTCAGGTAACCTTGATCTTAAATTGAGTAAGTCCTTGTAAAAGCCATTTGCAGTATCTCCATGTAATGCTGAAGTGTATCTACTTCTGTTCCATTCTTACATGCTGTTGTCTGGTTTCCTGCACAGGCTTTTTCTTTAACTTTTTTGAAAAGACATTTATTATTTTTCCCTCAGCCCTCCCTGCAGTATATTTAAACTTCTTTTGAGTGCTTCCTGAGCTATCTAAGGTAACTCAGCTTTAGAGTTGAACAAAAGTATAATCTACATGTAGTATGGACCTGTGATAGCAAAGCGTCACTGGTTTTCCGTACGAGGCTCCAGAGTCCTCACAGTGAAAAAAAAAACTTTAAAAAGTTGTTTTCATCATTCTCAATTCAAATGTAGCACAGTCATCCATTTTGTTTAAATACTTGCATAGTATAAGTTTATGTAAGTTGTTAACTAATAGAAAGTCTTTAACCATTATTACTTGACTGTATGGTTGTATTAAATTTTATTTACCAAAAATACGTTGTTCTGTCTTCACTTAAATACACCTAAGTAGTTGTACAAAAAAGAGGCCAGGAGAGAATATATACACAGTGTACGTGTGATGTTCTGGGTGTGGCCGAAATTACTGGAAGGATAAACAGGAAACCAGGAGGAAGGGAGGCGGTGGCCTGGCCGAGGCAGGTGTGCTGAGGTTCCTGCGGGGCCCCTTTCTGGTGGGGCTGAGGAGGAAGAGGCAGGTGGGCGGGACAGGGAAAGTGCAAGGAGGCCTCTTCTGGGCCTCCTGACAGTACCACTGGCCTGCCCACCCTAGGCCCTTCCAGGCCGGGAAGCCCTGGGCTCCAGAAGAAGAATGAACCCCGCACAAGCGAAATGGCCCAGGGACCGCAGACGGCGGGATGCCCATTCCCAGCTTCCTACGGCCTGCTGCCCCTCGGAGCCCCTGCTCTAAGCGCGGCTGCGCTGCCCTCTCGGGTCTTCATCTCATTATTCTCTCGGTCATTCCTGCAGACGCCCTCCTTGGGAGGGATTAATGCTGGTCACGAGAGCGGGTGGCTCCCCGTGCCTGCCGGGTGCCATCGCCACGTCACGAGGTGGGCAGAAGAGAGCAGGTGCCGGTGCGGTGCTCTCAGCACTAAGCTGAATAACGCACTTTTTGTATCAAATACAGCTACAATAGGTAATAGGAACTTAACTGCTTGTGTACTTCCATACGTATAAAATCAGCCTGTCTGAACTACATGAAGACATTAACTATTCCAGAATTTTAATTACAGAACCTCGGCGTGGTGTTGCACGCCTGTAATACCTGAGGGACTCAGGCAAGAGGGTCACTGTGAGTTTGAGGGCCAGCCTGAATGCATGGCATCTCAGAAAAAACAAAAGATTTTAATTACAGAGGAAAATTCGCAACACTTGTACTCCAGTGTTCTTTAAATTTGGTTCTTCTTGGGGGAGGGGTATGAGACAGGGTCTTGCTGTGTAGTTCAGGCTGGCCTCAAACACACAAATCCACCTGCCCCATCCTGCCTCAGCCTCCCAGGTGGTGATATCACAGGTGTGAACCACCACCTGGCTTGAATTTGGTTCTAGCTCAGTGTGAAGGCCTTAGGTCCAGTCCCCGGTACTGAGGCACGGGGTGGATATATTAGTTTACCTTTGGAAAACTGTAACAGTGAGTAGATGGAAAACCTCTCGTGTGTTTTAATTTACATATTCTCTTAAAAACAATCACTTGCTCAATGGAATGCAGGGGAAATAGGCCATACCTGTCTTCAACTTCTCCACGAGTTATTCACTGGTAATGGAAACAAAATCTGAAGGGATAGTTTCCTAATTGTGTTGGGGTCTTCAAAGACCAGCACGTAGACTTGTATTAATAGTTTGGGGAGGGAGCTTGCGGGCTGGCTGGGAGCACTGCCTCTCCAGGGCTGGCCAATTCCTAGACACACTGTATTCCATTCATGGTGAGCCTGTGTTTTATGTACAAATCAACAAAGCCACATTCACGCCTCCCACCACTTCTTTTTCTGACTGTTGAGCCTCGAGTCGCTATTCCCCTGCACTAACTCATCCCAGGGCCAGGGTCCAGACAAGCAGGGAAACCCAGTACAGACTGTAGCCCCTATGTTCTCTCTGCTACTTTCTACCTCCTAACACACTGGCACACACTGTCACCTGTGTGGACATCCTGTCATAGGGAAACTGAATAGTTTTTAAACGTTGTTGTTTTACTCTGGCATTCTGGGGATTGCACACAGGGCTTGGGGCGTGCTAACCGCGCACTTAAACACTGAGCTATAGCTTCACCTCCAGAACGTTCTCCTATTGTTTGTTTTGGAGATGGGAGGTCTTCCCGTGTTGCCCAGGCTGGCCTTGAACCCTGCCTCAGCCTCTGGGTTGCTGGGCCTACAGGTACACACCAGCTGTGGCTGCTGGGTGGAGAGTCACCTCCATGAGCTTTGGGACCTTCCCAGGGGATTGGTGGTGTAGCCTGACTACACAGTGAGACCCCGTTTCAAAAAAATAACAAAAACAAACTGCGATCCACATTAAATCTCTTCTCCTCTAAGTTGTGGGTGTCAAGTATTACACCCCAGAAGCAAGAAATTTAATGAATGACCTTGCCCAGATAATATTAAGCTTTTTTTCCAATAGCATTTGTTGGAGAGCGTTGAAGCTGAATACACGTGCAGGGCTTCGGCATGGCCCAGGCATGATTGAACAGAGAACGAGGAGATGCCTCAGGGGGCAAGATAGGCCACAGCTGAGGCCACCTGAAGATTTTCTGGACAGTTTTTCTTAATTAGCATCGTCTGTTGCTCTGAGGGGTCCTTGAACCCCGCCCGAGATCCTGCTCAGTTTTCCTCCATTGTCCACTCAACTCCTTGCTTGTTCTGATTAAATACGGGCTGCCCAGCATCAGCCGGCCACTGGCTAGCAGAGAGAGTTATGGGCTCTGCAGAGGATTTTAATTCTCTTGTAGCCCTAAAGACCGTGCTGCATGTCTCATTCCTTTGAGCCTTCACTGTGCACCTATTTCAGGGATTGGGGGTCTAGACAGACCTCAACAGCACTGATCTCTCCATCTTGTCACTCAGTAACTTTATAAATTAAGTAACTGGTTCATATTTGTATTATAAAGCATGCTCAGGCCAGGCATGGTGATACACACGTGTAATCCCAGCACTTCAGAAGCTGAAGCAGGAGAATCTCCACAAGTTCCAGGCCAGCCTGAACTACACAGTAGGACCTTGACTCAAAAAATAAATAAATAAATAAATAAATAAATAAATAAATAAATAAAACCATGCTTTTCATAGAGGGGCTTAATGTTAGTAAACAGAAGCAGCATCACTTTCGCTATGGTTATGCCTGTTTTAAAAAGAGACTTTAGACAAGACCTTTGAGTCATAGTTTTATATCAGTATAATAGTCCATACTTACTATAACTAGAGTGCAGAAGAGGAATTAGTTCCTCCAAAACAAATGTTTGAGCCTTCTTTATTCTGAGCAAATGTGATGAATCATCTACAAAGGGAAGGGGGAAACAATTTTTAAAGATCACATTTAGTTGTTTCACACATGCCACGTGCACACAGGCTTTGTAGCAATGTGGTCCCAGCAGGTGAGTAAACAGAGAAGACAAACAGGAAGCAACCAATCCTTCTCCGAGAAGCTTCCATGGAAACGGGTCTGGCTCACTTCCAGCTACCGACAGTGGAAAAGGCCAAAGGGCCAGCTGCTGGCTTTGGAATCTCTTTGTGTGCACTGAGGCCACACCCCCCGGCAGCTCCTAGCCAATGAGCGCCGGGCTTCTAGGCCCCTATCTGTGTCTTAGAGAGTGACCTCTTCCGATGGGCCGATCTGAAGGTTCCCCTTCTGCTCATGCAGGCTTCATGGGACCAAATGCAATGCAGGATACTTCTGCCCCAACTTTCATTTTTTGTGTCTTGTTTTTGGGCTCTAATGCCCCTCCCCCGACCTTTGGCGCTCTTTCTTCATGTTTTTTCTCATAGGGTATTTTTTTTGTATGCTTTTATTAAAATACTTGCATGTTTAATCTCATCTTGCCATCCACATCTCACACAAGACTAACTCATGCAGTAACCTAAAAACATATATAGCCCTTGGGACTTAGCGCCCTAATAATAGAGTCAGAGTGGTCAGGCATGATGCTTCCTGTGGAGGTCGCAAAAATGAGTGTGATGTTCCCTGTGTAAACGGGAATGAAGAATTGCCACTTTTTAAAGAAAAGAGATGTTATGGCCTCGTGTTTCCCAGTTACCAACTGGCAAGGTGCTGTGGGAGTCACACAATCAACAAAGACAGGCCCTGCCCTCCAGAAACTTTCTGTAAAGTCAGCAGATACGGAATAATGAAGAAAAGACTTCAGTGCCTGCCTTGCTTGTCTGGCAAGGTCATAAATTTGATTCCTGGCACCAAAAAAAAAAAAAAAAAACCCAGAAAAGAAAAGGCTCAACAGGCATGGCAGCATCCACCTGTAATCCCAGCAGTTGGAAGGCTGAGGCAGGAGGATTGCCAAGAGTTGGAGGCCAGCCTGGGCTACATGGTGAGACCTTGTCTCAAAAAAAAAAAAAAAAACTGAAAAGAGAAAAACTGGTCCTGTCGTTTGCCATGGTCTTCCCTTCCCTCTTGCCTCTGTCACTCTCAGGCCCTCCTTGTGGTCTCGCCCAGATCCCAGTCTTCTGACATTTCTCCCTGCAGGTCCCAGGCCTCACCTCACCTATTCCCAGCCACACTCCAGGATTAAATTGTTACTATGGTCACATTTGTCAGCGTTAATAGTTTGCTTACTCTTTTGCTCTTCCATTCTAGTTACTCTCATTGCCTGCACATGTATAAATCTAATTGCTCACCTTTTCTGCTCCAATTCCCAAGACACTGAGCACTGGTAGAGAAAATTAATTAACTGTACATTGAGACTCTTAAAATACTGTGTTCCTCAACCTCAAATGGGCAAGATATTCTTGACTGCCCTTCAGTATGTGCCTACTCTCTCCTTCACTTCCCATCCCCCATTGTTTTGTTTTGTTTTGTTTTGTTTTTTTGAGGCAGGGTATCTTAGTTACTTTTTACTCACTCCTTGCTGAGACAAAATACCTGATGCCCAAAGTTGGGAAAGGAAAGGTTTATTTCTTACAGTTTTTGGAGGTTTTAATCCATACTCAGTTGGCTCGAAGGCAGGGTGGCATGGCAGGGCCGCAGTTCACAGCGGCTGCAAACAGCAGGCTGGAAACTGACAAGAGCGAGAGACACACCTTCTTTGTGCCATTACATCACATCCTGGCTCCACCCCTAGGAGGGTGTAGCACTGACACCACCAATCCAAGCGCTGGACAATGAACCAATCACAAATGCACAATGCAAATACATGAGGCCTGGGGGCCACCGACATAAACCATGACATTCCACCCCTGGCCCCCAAAGACTTATGTATTACCGTTATATAAAAGACATTTAGTCCATCTTCAAGAGTTGCCAAAGTCCTAACATTTTCAGCATTGCTGAGAAGTCCCAAGTCACAAGTCTCCTCCAATATCTATGGCAAACTCTTCATTGTAACCCCCTGTACAAGTGAAACAAGGTTAAACATTTCTGAAATGCAAAGGCACAAAATAAACATCACCATTCCAAAAGTTACAAATGGGGGAATATAAAGCATTGGGAACAAAGCAAGTCCAACATCCAGCAGGGCGAACATTAAGTCCTAGAGTTCCATGCTCAGCATTTGAAGCAATCTGGTTGCAAGCTCCAAAAGGCTT